>CADDIJ020000032.1:0-22320 GCA_902809745.2 Tetradesmus lagerheimii
TATCTGAGGCACTACCTGGATTGTAAGAAGACCGCACCGGAGACGACATGCGGCGTGTTTATCCTGCCCAAGTGGGACAGGAAGCCGTGGTGAAAGCTGACGCAGGGGATGAGGGTAATTCACGAGTACCCTGCGGGAACGGAGGGCTTGTTCTCTATCCCATCCGGGGACAGGTGGGTGGAGCAAGCTTCTCATTGGCCGGTGATCATCCTGTGGGATCCGCCCGTAAACACAGGAGTGAAGCCAAGGCCATGGGAGGAAGAGTTGCCGGCGAAGCAGGAGCAGGAGACACTCACTGCACCCGAGGCCGAAGACTCGTGCACCGCCATGGAGCTAGGTGGTCTTGAGCCTGCTAGCCATGAGCTCATTCGTCTGAAGGGCAAGTGCCGCGGCGAGGTGCTTGATGTGCTAGTAGACTCAGGTGCGAGTGAGGACTACATCGATCCGAGGGTGTTGATGAAGTTCCGATTGCCGACTCTCAAGCTCCATCGACGTCAAGTGAGGCTCGCCAACGGTTCACTGCAAGATGCGGGGACGGTCGTGCCTGACCTACGTTTCCGTATTGGACAATTCAAGGACCGGAGGCCTTTTACCGTCCCTCAGCTGGCACCATACGACATCATCCTTGGCAAGCCTTGGTTGACTGCTCACAACCCTGCCATCGACTGGGTGTCTAACACCATCACCATTGAAAAGAGGGACGTCACATACACCTTGCAGCAACCCTCTAACATCGAGAGGACAACTCCCGGTGTAAGTTTGTTGTCTGCACTTCAACTCAAGCGGGAGTTACGCAAGGGCGCAATTGCTTACCTTGCCATCCTCAAGGAGGTTGAGGAGGACCCAACTATCCGTGCGATAGATGACCTCTCCTTTCCTTCGGGGGATCCCGAGTGGGTTGAACGGATGAAGGGGGTACTTCACAAGTACTCAGCCATCTTTGGCGAACTGCCAAAAGGTGTACCTCCATCCCGAGGTGTGGAACATGAGATTGAGCTGGAGCCTGGTGCCAAGCCCCCTTACCTACGTATTTATCACATGAGCCCTTTGGAGCTGGCGGAGGTCAAGCAACAACTAACGGACCTGATTGACATGGGGTTCATCCAACCTTCCAAGTCGCCGTATGGAGCACCCATTCTCTTTGTTCCTAAGAAGAGTGGTAAGCTTCGTATGTGCATTGACTATCGGGCGCTGAACAAGATAACGGTGAAAAACCGCTATCCTTTGCCTCGCATTGACGAGCTGATGGATCAGCTTCATGGGGCGACGATATTCAGCAAGCTTGATCTTCAGAGTGGCTATTGGCAGATCCGCATTGCTGAGCAGGATGTGCCAAAACCCGCGTTCCGGACGCGTTATGGTCACTTTGAGTGGAAGGTTATGCCTTTTGGGTTGACCAACGCACCCGCAACTTTTCAGCATTTGATGAATAAGATTTTGCAGCCATATCTTGATAAGTTCGTGGTGGTGTACTTGGATGACATCTTGATCTTTTCAAGACACCTGAGGAGCATTTGGAGCACGTGGCTAAGGTACTCGCGGTTTTGAGGGAGAATCAGCTTTATGTGGGGCTTGACAAATGTGCATTTGGGCTCAGCGAAATCGATTTCTTGGGACATGTAGTCAGTGCCGACGGCATTAAGCCAGATCCCAGGAAGGTGGCAGCGGTTACGGAGTGGCCGACACCTGGCACTGTGCGTGAAGTGCGAGGTTTTCTCGGTTTGACTGGTTACTACCGGCGCTTCATTCAGCACTATGCTCAAAGGCGTACCCGTTGACGGAGCTCACCAAGGAGAGCATCAAGTGGCACTGGCGGGATGATGTAGAAGGTCGGGCCTTCGACGAGCTCAAGAAGGCATTGGTGTCCGCACCTGTACTGGTGACGCCTGATCCGAGCTTGCCTTATGGGGTCTACACCGACGCCTCCAAGTTTGCGCTTGGAGCGGTACTACTTCAAAATCAGGGCAAGGGCTTGCAACCCGTGGCTTATCTGTCACGGAAGCTCTCGCCAACAGAGCGCAACTACCCCACTGGAGATCGGGAGATGCTTGCAATCTACTACGCTCTACAGCAGTGGCGTTGCTATCTGGAAGGAGTTCCCTTCAAGGTCAACTCTGATCACCTGAATCATATTTGGTTCAACAAGAAGCATGATCTTTCTCGACGACAGGCCAAGTGGAGTCAGTGGATCGAGTCGTACTACAGTGGTACGGAGATTGCTTACAAGGAGGGAGCTAAGAATTTGTCAGATCCTCTGTCACGGCGCCCGGATCTCGCCTCAATTGAGCTTGCTACGGCATCTGTGCCTAGCAACTTGAAAGAGGAGATTCAGGCTGGATATGAGAAGGATCACTACTATGATGACGTGATGCCAGGTCTGTGGATGCATGATGGGTTGTGGTACTTCCAGGATCGCGTGGCTATCCCAGCAATTTCCGAGCTCAGGAAGCGCATTATTGCCGAGTGCCATGACTGTCCAAGTGCAGGACATCTTGGCCACACCAAGACCCTGCAACGTGTGGCCAGGAGATTTTGGTGGCCGCACATGAGCCGTTCTGTCTATTCTTATGTTGTGGCATGTCCTTCATGTCAGCGCAATAAGCCTGTGATGCAGCGACCTCTTGGTCTTCTGCAGCCTTTACCTGTGCCTACGGCAAAATGGGAGCAGATTACCATGGATTTGATCACAGATCTGCCTGTTACCAAGGAGGGGCATGATGCGGTGGTGACCTTTGTGGATCGCCTGACAAAGATGGTCCACTTTGCACCCACCACTAAGACTGCAGGAGCGGAGGCGATCGCCAACGTATTTGTGCGTACATGGTATAAGCACCATGGTTTGCCTCGTGTCATTATCTCTGACAGGGATCGGCGGTTTCTGAGCCACTTTTGGCAGGCATTGTTCAAAGCTCTTGGCACTGAGCTGCGGTTTTCTACAGCTTTTCACCCGCAGACTGATGGCCAGAGTGAGCGTGCGAACCGCACCTTGGAAGAGGTGTTACGCCACTTTGTTTCACCTCGCCAGGATGATTGGGACGATTACCTAGATTTGGCGGAGTTTGCTATCAATGATTCAGTCAGTCCTTCTACGGGCTACACGCCTTTCTATTTGGCGTATGGTCAGAATGTGTCCTCACCTATTGATTTGGCAGATGTGATCGTGCCAGCAGCGCAGATGCGTGCTCAGGAAATGACGGACGCAATTGAGCATGCCAAGGCCAAGCTTCGGGAGTCCCATGAGCGCCAAGCGCGCGCAGCCAACAAGGAGCGACAACACTACCTGTTCCAAGTCGGAGACAAGGTGAAGCTGTCCACAATCAACCTCAATTTACCATCCACGATGAGCAAGAAGCTCGCAGCTCGCTTCATTGGCCCCTTCACGGTGGAGAAGGTCATCAATCCGGTGGCCTACAAGCTGAAGCTTCCTGCTTCTCTCAAGATTCACCCTGTATTCCACATCAGCTTACTCCGGCCATGGAAGGAAGATGCGCAGTTCCCTGACCACAAAGGACACTCTGCACCCGTGCTCGTGTACCCTGATGACGACCAGTGGCTGGTAGACAAGCTCCTTGACAAGCGGCGTGAGCGAGTCGGCCGGCGCTGGATTATCAAGTACTTGGTCCGTTGGCTCAATTGTGGCCCAGAGGATGATTCATGGGAGCCAGCAAGCAACATTGAGCAGAGCTTGATAGATGAGTATGAAGCCTCTCATCATGCGACCCCAGAGCAGGAGGTGGCTACCCGCAGCACACGCAGGCAGGTGCGTCGACGTGGCTGATGGGTAAGCAACGAGGACGTTGCTCCTTGGGGAGGGGGCATGATGTAAGGTTGAAGGAACCGGAAGTTTCTGGAAGGCTCTAGAAGGTTCTGGATGTTTTCAGAAGGTTCCAGATGTTCCCGAAGTTCTAGAAGTCTCCGGAAGGATGTAGATGTTTCCGGAAGTAGTATGTTCTAGGATTGTCTAGAAGCTTCCTTGGTCCAGAATGTTCCAATTGTAGGCAGTTGAGGAGGCGTTGTAGGTTTTCGCCAAGGCTATAAATAGAGGGGGCCTCTCCTCACTCAACAAGAAGTATTCACTTAAGAAGTCTTTCCATCAGACCTTTCAAGTCCTCGTAGCCTCGTCTATTGTGTGAAGCCTTCCCTTGGTAACTAACTGAGCCTTCTATACAACTACGGCCTACGTCGAATCGCTATAGAAGACCTTAGTTGCCAAAGGACCCGCCGACAAGGCGTGACAGCATCTGCCAGTAGGCTCCACTTGGCCTCACTCATGGCAGTGATGGAAACCTCAGACTCCACTTTGGCCTTCTTCAGGGCGCGCTCAATTGCCAGCTCCATGTCCTCAATGGTAGCTGGAACTGCAGTGCCATGTTGGCATGGCGCATGGCAACAAGCAGCATAAGGATTATTAGGCGGGAATAAACAGTATCCAAAGCAGCACATACATGGCACAGGGGACTTGTGATGCAACCGACAATGCAACAAAGCTGCAGCAAAAGCCTTCATGTAATTCTCCACCTCATATGTGTAGCTGATGCTGATCATTAGCAGATATGCGGCATAGCTATAGCATCCTGCAGATGTGGTGCATGCCGTGCGCCTGACAGCCAACACTTCCGCTGCAAGGGGTCTCTCAGCTGCTTGAAACGCAGCGGCGAGCAAGGCAGGTTCGGCAGGCTCGCCACAAGCAACATTGCAACCAAATGCATGACTCACGTGCTGCTGCTGTGGGACGAGAAAAGAAGCCAGGTGGGAGCCGTGAAGAGCACATGCAAGGACACACGGGCAGGGCAATGTTCAGCAAAAGGTCAAACAAAGAAGCTTGCAACATGAAAGCACGGTGGCATGCAGCGCACAGGAGCACACAGGATGGTGTTGCACGGCTGCCTGGTATTGTAGAAGTGTTCGAGCGTGCTTCATGACACTGCTCATTCAGCATGCTATCAATACGCCCTAGCAAAGCGCTGCTTGGTGGGCACGCGCAGCATGTGATAACCCAGCTTGCATATTCAATAGATTCATAGACTAACCCATGCTGAGGATGCAATTCAGACTGCAGCAACCCTTTCCGTGGGACCAGCAAGTAGTCTTGCAGAAGAGTTTGCAGCAACTGCTGGCAGGCACAACAGGCGGCCGCTGCATGCCAACATGCCACCAATGCATGCGACTCCAACGCTCACCTGGTGCTGTTGTGGTGAAGCAGGGCCGCCAAGGAATGGCAGTTGATGGCGCATGCACAGGAGCAAGGCAGGGCAGAGCAGGGCAGCACAAGTCTACATCGACGCGGTATGCAGTGAGCATGATGCATGCAGCATTCAGGAGTGCAGGATGGTAATGTGGCACTCTTGTGTTGTCTTTTGACAGCGCAGAGTGCACACAAAGATTGACCTGTGCAGAGTGTGTGTGGCACTGGTGCATGCTATGATTGGGAGTGCAGAGTGTTGTGGTTTTATGTTGCTGCAACATAGCTGGCTGCAGCAAAAGCCTTCACATGGATCTGAAATGCAGTTGCCTCGCTGATTCTAATCGGTTACAGATAGCATGAGGGTAGCTACCATGCGCCAGGTGGTGCTGCATGTAGTGCTCTTTATAAACAGGACTGCTGGGGCATGGGCTTTAGCAGCTGCTTTACAAGCAACTGCAAGCAACGCTGGTTTGGCAGCCTTGCAAGTACATGCATGACTCACCACCTCCTGCTGTTGCTGCTGCTGCGGGACGAGAGAAGAAGCCAGGTGGGAGCCATGAACAGCACATGCAAGGACACGTGGGCAGGAGATGTTCAGCAAATGGTCAAACAAAGAAGCTTGCAGCATGACAACACAGTGGCTAGCAGCGCACAGGACCATGCAGGAGGGTGTTGCAGAGGTGGACAACAACACAAGATGTGCAATGTCGGTCAAGAAAGGGTGGGGTGGGGAAGCAAAGCGTGGAGGGGGCATACATTCCACACCGCAGCATGCATCATCAACACGGACACAAGCAGGCATCGTGTGCATTGAAGGGGTTGCATGCATGCAGCAAAGCACTTGCTACAGCACCATAGGAAAAAACATAGCAACACCGGGTCGTCCACCAGGGGCCATGCAGGGTGTTGCTGCACACCCTTGAGTGAGCACCAAAGTTGAGCAACCGTGGCTGGCATGTTGCATGTGGTGACTGCATGCAGCACTTGTAATGGCTAAGACTGCTTCTGCTTGGTTTCACAGCTGCTTCAAATGCAGCAGCAATCCTCTTCCACTGGCAAGCATGCCTGTTGTGAGCAAGGTGTGCAACCCCAGGATTGCTCGCATCTCCAAGATCCAACCACCTGCTGAGCTGTTGCCAAATTCTATGGTTCTGGTGGCAAACAATAGACATTTTGCACGCAGCGCATATAGACAGCCTGATGGACACCCTGATTGAGTCAGCGCATCTGCAGCTGGTTTCAGTGGCGCCTTTGAAAGCTTGTCTAATGCTACAGCTTCCCAGTCATCCGACTGATTTAGAACAGTGGAAACGCCTTGCCAGCGTGCATTGGCTAGCATAATCAGCAAGGCTCTGTGTTACTGCGTACCGACATGCAGAGCTGCCAGCAACAACACTGCCTGCACCAACCAAGCTGGGGTTCCTGCTGCTGTACACAGGGTCTCCCTGAGATTCTCATGACTCACCAGACTGGCTGCTCAGCCTGTTCTTCTCGGCTTGCAACTCTCTGATGACCCCCAGCAACTCTAGCTCCAGCGCCTGCAGCTGTTCCAACTCCTCACGGTTGTTGGACGCTTCCGCTGCGTCGATGCGAGATCTGACCTTCTCTAACCGAGCCTCATGGCGTTCCAGCTCAGCTTGAATGCTTTCCAGCTCCTGCTGCATGGTGGACACCCCTGCCAACTCGGCTCCTGCTGTATGGCCGAAGCACGGCGCATTAACATCCACGACTGCATGTTGGAACGTGTTATTGTGTTGATACTCCGTGGAATTAAGCAGCAGTGGTAGAAGCCTCGTCGCACCTCCTGCACTCCTTGGACTGAAGCTGCGGATGCGCAAGCGCAGCACTGAGTGTTTCCCAATCACTTTTCTACAAGAACTTCGCGGAGGCGTGAATACATGCAATCTAACGATGGACAGCTGCTGTCGATATGTGCTGGCAACGAGGCAACGCTTGATGGATAGCTGCTGTCGATGTGCTAGCAACGAGGCAACGCTTAGCAGAGAGTGATTCAACCACGCAGTACACACCAGCTGCCAAGTCTGTTGTTCGGTGTCGTCATACATTGTAACACTCGTAGGGTTCGGCTGCTGTTTCCTATCGTAGGCCCTTCCCTCAGCGTGTAGGTACACTGCTGCCTGTTCTGGTGCTATTCATCTCATCTCCATCTGCATCTCCAGAGCTGTCAACCCCGTTGCCACTGTGATGACTGCTGCCTGTGGTTTCACTGCCGCTGCTGCCAGCCTTCGGTTGATACTGCTGCTGCTATCCAGCAGATGGTACTAGTGGTTACCCGTGGCTACGCCACTCGCCAAGTATATCGAAGACATGGGCTTCTGCATGCACGTTTCGTTGCTGCATGTACAGCACTGGCACCAATGTGTTACAACCCTCAGCACTTGAGTCATATCAGTTTGTAGCTGCAGCTGATAGCATATGATATATGACACAACTTTTGAGTTCCTCAATCACACTGTTGCAGTGCCGAGTGTGCAACTCAAACTCCAACGCCGTGGAACACCTCATGGTACACGATATTCTTAGTGTACACACCAGCTGTAACAGCCTCTGTTGCTGCATGGAAGCCCTCAACCACCATCACCTTGAGGGCACCCCAGATGCCAACCCTTGAGAAGGCCACATACAACTGGCCATGTGAGAACACAGGGCGAGGCAGGTACACGCCTGCCGCCTTGAGTGTTTGCCCCTGTGCCTTGTTGATTGTCATGGCATATGCAACGCGCACCGGCAACTGGCGACGGCACATGTCAAAAGGCATAGCCTGTGCATCAGAGGGCTGCAGGTTCAGGCGTGGCAGCCACACCACTTGGCCCTTTGCAGGGCCTGTGGCCACCTTTGCCGGGATGAAGTTGTTCATGAGTTTTGTGACCACCATGCGTGTGCCATTCGCCAATCGTGCAGACATGTTGCGCAGCAGAATGACAGGGCACCCAACATGCAAGCGCAGCTTGTGTGGCGGCAAGCCAGACATGCGCAGTGTGTTCAGGAACTCTGGTGGGTACAAATAAGTTTGCTGCTCACCACACACCACGAGTCTGCACTGCTGTACACGCGGCTGTCAACCTGAACGCCATCAGGGTGTGGTGCACACATTCTTGCTGTCATCCGATCATTCACTGCATCAACATGTGACGATCAGTGCTCGCTGTGCGAAAGTTCGCGAACATTCTGTACACATCAGCGCCCACCCCACAGCCATGCCAGAATCACTCACTCTCTTGATGTGGACATCGTGATGTGACTGCCTCGAAGCGTGCTGCTGCCGCTGCAGAGAGTCCCTGCTGTTGGGCGTGGTGGTTGCTGCAGCCGTGGCAGGGATGGCCAGCAAGATCACGCTGCACATTGCCCACCACCTTATGTACAACGTAGATGCATCTGGTGTCTGAGGTGCTGCTGGCTCCCACTGCAGCACCAACATTCGGCAGCAGGAATAGCCCACCCAACAGCCATGCCAGAATCACTCACACTCTTGATGTCGGATATGACATCGTGATCTGACTGCCTCGAAGCGTGCTGTTGCCGCTGCAGAGAGTCCCTGCTGTTGGGCGTGGTGGTTGCTGCAGCCGTGGCAGGGATGGCCAGCAAGATCACGCTGCACATTGCTGTAGCGGCACTGGGTATAAGACGCGTAGTGGAAGCGTATTCAAAAAGGAGGTTTGTTAACCAATGATCAGCCTGAGGCCCAGCGTAAGCTGTTGTAGACCGCCTACGTCGCAAGGCCCGCGTAGTTCTAACATGGCAGTACAATGTCACATTGACTGCCGCGTGTCTCACACGGACGTGTGAGTCACAAGAGTAATGTCTAATCATCCACTACATGGATAGTAACAGTTCCTGTTACAGGCCTCCCCCATCAGGAACTTTGACTGTCCTCAGTCAATACGCTGATAAGAGACCAAGTTGGCAATGAGCAACGCTCTGGACAACTGCACTGATAACACAGCCAGTACAGCAAGCAGCTTATGGCACGCAGCCCAGCTACTAACCAACAGCCTTACAGGCGCGCATACAATCGGGGATTTATGTTGGGAATTCCCTCAAATCTACAAGCCGAGTTGAGTGGAGTCCGCGTAGTGCACTAGAGGGCAGGTCACATCACGTGCTTTCTCCATCGACGAGATACAGTCCTAGCAGTTACGGGCGTACAGACCAAACTCAACAGAAGTACAACAATGTACTTAGATTAGACAGGTAGCATGCAGCTATGTCTGAAAAGACAGTAATGTCACGAGAAGTTCACCATCATCATCATCATCACGAGAAGTTCACCAAGAACATGCCAGAGGCAAAGTGACAGTCAGCAAGCAGTAGCACATCACTGAGAGATCATTTGTGACGACGCTTGCGTATAGCAGCATTAACAGCTGGCAAAGCAGCAGCCTGTGCTGAGCGCTTGTTCTTGCGCTGTTTCTTGTGTGGTGCTGCGACTAAGCGCATGCCAGACTGGGACTGCACAGCAGACCAGTACTCAGAGACTTTCTCTGGGCAATTAGCACAATTGGCTTGTGGCTCCCAGGTGTTGTGCTCAACACCATAGCCAAGCCACTTCACAAGAAACTGTAGCTTGCCATGACCCACAAACCTGTGGCTCTCAATCTGCTCTACCTCATACTCCATTTCACCATCGATCATGGTTGGTGGCGGAGGAGCCACAGTGGAGGTACCAGGAGAAACTGGTTTGAGCAACGAGATATGGAACACATTGTGTACCTTGAGATTACTTGGCAGCTCTAGCCGAAAGGCTGGATTAATCTGCTCCAGCACTTTGAAAGGACCGATCCACCTAGGCAGTAGCTTAGGTGATCCTTTGAACTTCAGCTTGATGTTTGCAGTGCTCAGGAAAACTGAGTCACCTACTGCAATGTTCATTTCACGCCGCCGCCTGTTTGCAGCAGCTGCCTGCCGCTGCTGAGCAGCATGCAGCGCAGCTTTAGCGCTTTTGACAGCAGTCAAAATGGATTCTGCGCGATCAGCAGCAGAAACACAGTCTGGAACATCAAGGCGTCCTTCCCCCCTCAAGAGCTTGTCTAGGGGTAGATGTGGGCGCCTGCCGTAGTTCAGTGCGAAAGGTACTGCTTGCACAGATTCCTGCCAGGAATCATTGATTGCAAACTCAACTAACGGCAGCAGCTTCACCCAATTGGACTGCGAAGGGTCAACATAATGACGCAGCATGTCCTCCATGATGCGATTCACTCGCTCTGTATTGCCATCACTCTGCGGGTGATAGGCAGTACTCATGGAAGCGGAGACACCAAGGGTGCCACGCAGGCACTGCCAGATCTTGCTAGTCCAGATAGAACCTCTATCAGACACCAGTTCATCAGGCAGGCCATGATGCTTGACAACAGCATCGAGGAAGATATCCGCGAACTGTTCAGCAGTGATATCCTTGCGGCAAGGCGCAAGGTGCACCATCTTAGACAGCCTGTCCACAAAGACAGCGATGGAGTCATGATTACTCTCTGTCACCGGCAAATCTGTAACTAAATCCATGCCCACTGACATCCATGTGTCAGCCGGCACCGGCAGTGGCTGTAACAGCCTTGCAGGTTTCATGTTAGAGGCCTTCACACGCTGGCAGGAGCTGCAAGCAGCAACATAGCGCCGCACAGCAGCAGCCATACCAGCAGGCCACCAAAAGTACCGCCGCACTTTAAGCAATGTTTTAGTGCGGCCAGCGTGTGCGCTGTAAAGAGTGTCGTGACACTCCTGAATGGCAGCACGCTGCAGATCTGCATCAGCAGGCAGCACGAGTGCGTCACCTCTGAAGTACAGACCATTCGTGAATGTCAAAGCAGCAGTATTGATAAGCGTGAACCATGGGTCCAGCTTATACGCGGCTTTAACGCGCTCCACAAAGGAGAGCGAGTCCGACAGGGACTGCAAAGGAGTGAGGACAGCAGCAGCTGTACCCACAAAGTGTAACGGCTGGTCAGCCGTCATGCCAACAAAGCAGACAGGGTAGCGGCTGAGTGAATCAGCAAGATTTGCAACTCCCTCGACGTAATGCCAAATGAGGCGGTGCCCCTGCAGAGCATCCAGCCACCTAGCATGTCGTCTGTTGGCCATGTTCACTGTGTCAAACGTGACGTTAGGCTTGTGATCTGTGTGAACATGCACGTCACGGCCTTCGATGTACACTCGCCATTTCTGGCAGCAGTACACTATGGCCAGCATCTCAAGTTCTGTTGGCGAGTAGTTACGTTCAGCTGGAATCAGCTTACGTGACTCGAAAGCGATGGGCCTGCTATCCTGCAGCAGAACACCACCTACGCCATCATATGATGCATCACATATCATGTGAAAGGGCTTCCCACTGTCCCATTCTGGCAGAGCCAAGACAAGAGCAGCAGTCAGCAGATGTTTGATCCACTCAAACGATGTCTGACAGTCAACTGTCCAGACGAATGGCACGTCCTGACGCAGCAAGTGTGTCAGTGGCAGCAGCACTTCAGCATAATGCCGCACGAACTTCCTGAAGAAGTTGGTGGTGCCCAGAAATGAGCGCAAGTGTGAGACATCCTTTGGAATGGGAAAGTCCTGCAGCGCAGTGACTTTAGCAGGATCTGCTGCCACACCATCAGCTGACACGATGTGTCCCAGGAAGAGAACTGATGGCTGATTTAGATTGCATTTGTGAATGGCTACAGTGAGCGCATTGGCCTTAAGCACGTCCAGCACTGCACGCAAGTGCGGCGCATGTTCTGCTGCTGACTTACTGAAGATCAGTATGTCGTCCAGGTAGACTAAGCAGTATTTGTAAAGCATCGGAGAGAATATCCGATTCATTACAGACTGAAAAGCAACAGGCGCGTTCACCAGGCCGAAGCTCAGTGTGAGGAATTCGTAGTGCCCGAAGGGTGTGCGGAAAGCAGTCTTAGGGACATCAGTGGGCTGCAATTTGCACTGATGATATGCCTGGCGAAGATCAACCAAGCTAAAGACTTTCGCACCAGCAAGATGATCAAGCAGCACGTCAATCCTTGGCAGCGGGAACCCGTTGCGTTTGGTTAAGCGATTTAGGTGGCGATATTCTATCACCATCCGCAGCTCCGTGCTTCTTGGTTTCTTGACAAACAGTACAGGACAGCCGAATGGAGAAGAACTGGGCTGAATGTAGCCACGAAGCAGTAACTGTTCTATCTGCTTTTGCATCTCTTCCATTTCTAGCGGACTGTACCGGAATATAGGCCGTAGGATCGGCTTGTCACCCTCGAAAGGAATGACCTCTACGTCTAGCTCGATTTGAGAACCTCCGAGTGGCGGTTCTTCCGTAAACACCTCTGGAAAAGAGGAAACGATGTTTTGAACTTGCTCTGGAGCAAGCAAATCAGCGTGTGTGGTTAAACCGTCAGCAGCAGCAGCAGGCACTGCTTTGGTAGCTGCAGCAGTTCCATTAACTGCGCCAACAGTTACAGGTGCATTTGGTTTCTTATCACGAACAACCATCATACAATGCCACACGCCGGGGCCACTACGCAGTAAGCGATTGGCCGCAGCATAGCCGATTACATGCGGTGTGTCAGCAGTACTGCTGTCACTTGCATCTGTGTCATCGTTTTGTGTTACTGGCTGGCAATGTGTTAGCTTTCGATGAAGCCGACATTAGAATCGTATATCTACGTCCGTTTTTGTATACATGACAGCAGCACTTAGGAAAATCCATGATGGCTTGTCTGTCATGCAGCCAGGAGTCACCTATGATCATGTCAAACGTGCCTGGCATGTCAATGGCATAGAACACCAGCGTATCTGACAGTGATGACATACGTACTGTCAGTTTACAACAGCTGGATGCATCGGCTGCACTCTGTAACACCCCTACCACTGAGATTGGCGTTGCAGCGGTAGACAGTTTGATGCCATTGACGGAACAGTAACGCTTGGAGATGTAGTTGCCACCACTAGCACCACTGTCAAACAAGGCCTTGGCTGGAGCACCTGCTGCATGCACAACTGCCTGCATCGTGTGTCGCTTAAGAACAGCGGAGTCAGTGCTGGCAGGAGCCGCAGCAGGAGCTTCAGACATAGGTGTGTCAGTGTGCGCAGGGTCGCATGCATCTTGCGCGTTATGTTGTAACTTTGGAGCATCATGCCACAAAGCAAAGGTGCATCTGCACCGCACAGGCTTTCCTGTAGAAGAGTCAGTGAACAGCTGGGTGCCTGTACTGTAAACATGCATAAGCTGCATGCCCTTGACCAAGTCAAGCTGATGAGCTGGCAACTTGTAAGGCAGTAACACGCATGCACCAGCTGACGGATTCTCTAGCTTGTAACGTCTGTACAGTCTGATGTAATCAGCCCTGACTGAAGCCGGACAATGTATCCAGAACGTCTTGCTACACAGCTGACTTTTAGGTGGACTAGAATCCACACTAAAGGGATGGTCAGGTGGCACAGCAAACTCTGTGCACACAGCAGTATGCTTGAAAGCATACGCATCCGTTGTACATGGCTGTAACAACTCAGCTTGTATAGAGTCAAACACAGCGCCATTGATTGGCATGTGTGTTTTCTCAATAGCACTCTCAGCAGTAGGTGGCACAGCATGTGCACACTCCTGCTCTACAACGCCAGGCTGCACAGACTGTGCACCGGCCAACTCTGCACCTTCAGGAGAAGGTATAGCAGCAGCAGCGCTTAGCGGCTCGCACGCAGGGGCCTCAGCCACCCGCACTTGTGCAACAGCAGCAGCAGCTAGCTGCGCTCTACGCAGGTTGCAGGCATCAGCCGCAGTGAAGGCCTCGCAGAGGATGTTGTCTAGCGGCTCTGTAGAACCCACGAATGTGGAGAGCAATGCAGACACGAGAGATTGAGCGTGTGATGCAGCAGTACCAGCATCCGACAGGAATGTGTCTGGATGTGTCAGGCATGCCCTGAAAATGGCACTGCGCGCTGCACGCTCAGTGACGACAGGTGGAATGGCACCAGAGCTGGCAGGAGCACGCACAGTGCTGGCTGACATGGCAGAAGCACAGCTGACAGCAGCGCTGTTGACTGAAACTGGCTTGTACTGCCCATATAGCACAGCTACAGCAAGGTGCTGCCTAGCTGCCTTTTTCTCTGCGCCACTCACCTTCTTGGGGCAGACCCAGTCGCCCTTGTCGTTTTTGTCCCAAGGCCCGTGGCCTTTGGTGTTGCACAGCCTGCAGATGTAGTGGGAGGTGTCCTTTTTCTTGCCGACACCGTGCTTTGAACCAAACTTGCCGCCCTTGTTGCCTGACTTGCCTTTGAAGCCAGACTGGCCTTTGGTTGGAGCCAAGCAGCTTTGCCTGCAGCTGAGCCCGCTTGGCACGCTGCTCCACGTCCCACATGGGCGCCTTTTCAGCTACCAACTGTAGCGGCACTGGGTATAAGACGCGTAGTGGAAGCGTATTCAAAAGGAGGTTTGTTAACCAATGATCAGCCTGAGGCCCAGCGTAAGCTGTTGTAGACCGCCTACGTCGCAAGGCCCGCGTAGTTCTAACATGACAGTACAATGTCACATTGACTGCCGCGTGTCTCACACGGACGTGTGAGTCACAAGAGTAATGTCTAATCATCCACTACATGGATAGTAACAGTTCCTGTTACAGAAGATCCTCTGCATGGTCTGGCTGCTACTAACAGTAGTACTGTTGTCTCACACCGGCCCTATGGGTCCTCTCTGTTTTGTATCCTTGCAAGTGCAAGTGCCCTTGCAAGTGAATTTTTGACAGGCGTAGATGTGTAGGCTGCAACCGCATGCATATGCGTTGGATACAAGCATACTCACTGACTACATTGTAGTACAGTGCAGGCGGGCACAGCTCATGGAGTGACATTGATGACAAGTGCTCTTGACATGCTTGTTTCCCAGATGGCAGGGCTAGACGTGTACCACACATGAACTCTTGTGTTTGCAGCTACGGCTCCTGTTTCGTACAACACTTCCCTCTTGGATTTCACCAGTACTGTGCGGCAATGCTGAGAAGCATTCTTGGGAAGTCAGTCGTCTTTCACTGCTGTGTTCAGCATACTGTGGGCACTTCATTGGAAAGGTCCCCTGCAGAACACCATGCCATGTGGCCATGTCATGTGGCCATACCATGGTGTGGTGCACTGTGAATGCTGCGCATCGTTTTACTTGTTTTGGGTGTCACTCTTTGCCAACACCAGTGACGATGCACCCCCCCCCATGACCAAAGCACAGCACACCGTCAATTGTGACTGTTGTGCAGTACATGCAACGAATTCGGCACCACCAGATCTGTGGTTTCAGAGTTTTTGCCACTTGGGCGTTGACACTTGCTGGTTATAACAATTTGCAAGCAATTGCTGACTTGATTTTGCTGCATCGACAAATTGCCTTGAATGTTGTCAGCTGTGCAAGTGTTGTTTTTCGGGAGCCTCGCGGCCCGCCTGGAACAGTCTCTGCGTGCCATTCCTCAGTTGCACTGCTGGCGATGGGCATGCCAACAGCTGGGCTCTGCACTCGTTTCCCTTTTGTCTTTAAATGCTTTTCATGATGCCCAATGCCTCATTTGTTGCTTTAGTTTAGTGAAGCTGTTGCTTTGGTGCAGTCACTGCAAAGTGGCTTTGCAGGCACGCTGGCTTCCAGAGCCTGCAGACTGCTGGCTGGCTGGTAGTACCCGCCAGCTGCTCAGTCAACTTTGGGTTTGACCTTCGACCTTGTAACTTGAGATCTACAGGTGTTGTACAACACCAGGCACAGTATAATAGTTCACGTTCCTGAGTATTTTCAATCTGCGTCTCTGTTGATCCCTGCCAGGGCTTCCCTGGAACAGGTGACCGCCAGCCTGGCCCAACAACTGGGGTTTGCAGAACTTGACCTGTAAGGCTCATGACATGCGAGTGGAGCGCGTCTTGTTGGTAAAATGACGCCACATCATATATCGCGGTGCTGATCGAGACACATTCCGCAGCCCTTTCGAAAGCTGGGGCCACGACTGCAGCTGCAGCCTGACTTTCTGCGAGGAACCGCCGGTGTATGCCTTGCGTATCTACGATTACCGTCAAAACCATTTACCCAAACAACCACTGCAGCGGTACCAACAGCAACAGCAGTAGCAGCAGCCTGCTGCTGCTACTGAGCAGCAGTAGCAAATGCTGGCCCGGCCCGTTGTGGCGGCATGGACTAAGCAGACGCTCACAGACCACTTCTTTAAAGAAGCAAAGGTGTGTCATTCGCGCACCAAGTTGCACCATACACAGCCAGGGGAGCCAGCGCATGCTGCAGCAACTGTCAAGCAGCAGTGGCGTAGGCATGACACGTTAGCCAGTGACCATCTCCTGCTTTGCGTAAGAGAGCAGCAACGATGCAATGGCTCTGTGGCGCGCATAATTGTCATCAACAGAACAGCCATGGCAACGTATGCCATGATGCTGCACAGGCCTGCCATAATGTAGCCTCTGCGTGTCATTGTCACCATGCTGCTGCTGCAGCTGCTGTTGCTAATGCCATTGCTCGTTTGCCGTGCAGAAGCAAGGGTATGTGTCACGTGCAGCCTTTAAGCTGCTGGAGATACAGAAAAAGCACAAGGTCATAAAGCCAGGTGGGGGCAGGCAGAGCCAAGGCACCACAACACCACCGCCACAGCAGCAGCAACACCAATGAGCATGGGGCAGCAGCATACTGACAGAATGGTTGTAGCTGTAGCCCTAGCAGCAGCAGCTGCATCGGCAGTGCACCAGATCAGGCAGAGGAACAGCGTGACCGTTTCAAGCAAGTCCCGTCATCGCTGCTGCTGCTACTGCTGCTGCTGTTCATCCCTGCCGCTGCGCGGGTGGCAAGGTGCTGGACCTTGGCTGTGTGCCAGGATCAGCATGACAGTTCAAATCTACATTACACTTAGTACTGCTGATGATGATGAGGATATTCCTTGCTGCTGCCCCTGCGCAGGTGGCAAGGTGCTGGACCTTGGCTGTGTGCCTGGTGCGTGGCTGCAGGTGGCCTGCCAGCAGCTGGGGCCGCGGGACAGGGGAGGGCTGGTGCTGGGCGTGGACATACAGGTGCGGCGATGACAGGTTTGACCAAGGTTTGACCACGTTTGACCAGGCAAGTCAAGCTTGTTGTTGCCCAGCGGGGCCGCGGGAGAGGGGAGGGCTGGTGCTGGGGGTGGACATACAGGTGCGGCAATGACAGGTTTGACCAGGTTTGACCAGGTTTGACTAGGTCTGCCCAATGTATAACAAGACAAGCCTAGATGGGAGGGCTGGTGCTGGAAGTGGACATACAGGTGCAGCATTGACATTTTTGGCCAAGGTTTGACCAGGTGCAGCAGTGACAGGTTGTTGACCACGTTTGACCAGGCGCTGCCCAATGTATGACCAGGCAAGTTGAGCTTGTGTTGACCAGCAGGGCAGGGCTGGTGCTGGGGGTGGACAGACACGTGCGGCAGCGAGAGGCTTGACCATGCTTGACCAGGTCTTGCCCAATGTATGACCAGGCAGGCTGGTGCTGGTGCTGGGGGTGGACATACAGGTGCGGCAGATGACAGGTTTGACCATGTTTGGCCAGGCTTTCACCAGTCCAAGTTGAGCTTGTGTTGACCAGCTGTTTGGAGGGGAGGGATGGTGCCGGAAATACAGGTCCGGCAGATTACGGGTTTGACCAGATTTCACCAGGCTTCGTGATGGAAGGGAGGCAGTGCTGCAGCACGTAACATCTGCACAAGCATCACGCATAGGCAATCTTGCAGACAGCTATAGCCTCTGCTTGTGCTGCTGTGCTTGCAGGAGGTGTCGCTACCGCCCAAGTTATGTGATGACAAGGTTGCAGTGCTGCAGGCGCACGCACGGCTGCACACGCATCATGCACAGATCTGTACAGATAGGCATTCTGCGCCATTCACTATTCACGACCATCAATAGCCTCTGCTGTTGCTGCTGTGCTTGCAGGAGGTGTCGCTACCCCCCAAGTTCTGTGATGACAGGGCGGCAGTGCTGCAGGCAGATGCACGGCTGCTGACACCAGACGTGCTGCAGGCCTACACCACAGACGTAAGCGGCACTCAACGCTTTCAAACAAAATATCAACAGAATGCAGAACTCTTGGGTATGCAGGATGTGTGTCCATGTGTGCATGGTTAGGGGTGCATTCCACTGTAGGACAATGTATGTGTCTGCACACAACAATCACTGCACAAGTGCTTCGCACGCAGAGCCCACTAGAGATTGCCGCACTGGAATCAGCTCACAATATTTTCATATCCAATGTTATAACAACTGTTACAAACTGCTGCGCGCTGCAGGGCTTTGACACGGTGCTGTCAGACATGCTGCACTTCACGTCTGGTGTGAATGATGTGGAGCTGTCACTGGAGCTGGCTGGCACTGCCATGAACGTGGCAACAGGCCACTACTATGACCTGTACGGCGAAGCATTCGAGCAGCAGGTGGGCACCTGTGCGAACATGTAGCAGCACTCTAGCAGGAAACACCTGTTGCAGCAGCGTCATGCGACTATGCGGCAACAGGCCAGTATTATGACTTGTACGGCGAAGCATTTGAGCAGCAGGTGGGCACCTGTTGTAGCAGCGTCATGCATGTATGCTGTTGTCTTTGGCAATGAGCAGGTGTGGGCAGGTGTTCCGCACTGCTTGATAGCCGTCAGGGGAATAGCGGCTGTGCTAGTGGCCGAGGGACATAACCACAGTACCATGGGGGCTGCGCAGGGTGCCCTCGCATGCAGGTGAGACAGACTGCGCACTGCCATGAACGTGGCAACGGGGCACTACTATGACCTGTACGGCGACGCATTCGAGCAGCAGGTGGGCACCTATTGCAGCAGCGGCATGCGACTACACTGTATAGCATGTGGTCTTTGGCAATGAGCAGTAGGTGCAGGCCTTCCGCTTTTCATGAAAGCCATCGGGGGAAAAGCGGCTGTTCTGGTAGCCCAGAGACAATACAACAGTACCATGGGGGCTGCACAGGGTGCCCTAGCATACAGGTAAGACAGACTGTGCACTGCCATGAATGTGGCAAGGGGCCACTACGTATACTGTGACCTGTACAGCGAAGCATTCAAGCAGCAGGTGAGCACCTGTTGCAGCAGCATCATGCGTGTATGCTACTGTCTTTGGCAATGAGCAGTAGGTGCAGGTGTTCCGCTTTGCTTGATAGCCATCAGAGGAACACTTGCTTTGCCAGTAGCCCAGACACGCCATGGCAGCTGCACGGAATGACGTTGCATACAGACTGCGCACAGCCATGAACGTAGCAACATGCCACTACTATGACCTGTACAGTGAAGCTTTTGAGCAGCAGGTGGGCACCTGTCCCATCGGGTGCCAGCAGCGTGCCAAATACACAGCAACTTTGACTTCAAGGAATTAGATCGAATGCAGGTGAGTTACTGTGGTTCATCGTCACTGCTTCAAGACATTGTGGCTGGCCCTCTGGTCACGGTGTTGTCAGCGTGCGCCTCAATTGCATGCAAGCTGTGCTGCACACCTACAGCGGCTGCACACCTACATGTGTCGTGTGCTGCTGCTGCTGCCGCAGGTGGGCTTCCGGCATAACGGCTTCCTGCGGCCTGGCGGCAACCTGGTTATGAAGGTGTACGAGGTGCGGCGCTACGCTGGCTGTGATGAGAGTTGCTTCAGCATCATGCTCTGTTGCAGACACTAGATCGCATGCTCCAGTCAACCAGGAGTGAGCACCCTGGTCAGTTGTTTTGTTGAACATTATTGAGGGATGCATCATGTGCGACAAAGTGCTGAGTATCATGGCAGAGCAATGCAAGTTGCAACTTGAGCCCAGCCAGCCGGCCGCCTCTTCGGGTGCAGGTTGAGCCCAAACCAACAGGGGCTCGAACCCTACGGTAGTGCGGCAGTTGTTGAGCGCTGTGCACAGCTGCACTTGAGCATGCCACGCCCAACTGCTTCAGCTGCTGGATCATCCGCCGCCCTTGCCGCTGGCACCCCTGTTATAACTTTTTTGGCTGCCTTTGAACATGCTGCAGGGCGCTGGCACGCAGGAGTTCACCAAGCTGATGCAGCAGTACTTCACCAAGGTGGTGCGGCTGCGTGTGGAGGCCAGCAGGTCGATGAGCAGGGAGTTCTACGCAATAGGCCTGGGGCGCAAGCAGCCCAAGAAAAAGTGACAGGCTTCACTGTGGTGTGCCGAACACCCAAGTTGGGGGCATCATGGTGGTGTGGAGGCCAGCAGATCGATGAGCAGGGAGTTCTACGCAATAGGCCTGGGCCGCAAGCAGCCACAGAAAAAGTGATCACCTTGTACGGCCCTCGGCTTGGGGCCACGTTGCAGCCTGGGTCGAAATTCACTTGGATGGCACAACAGGTGCTTGCCAAGCAGTGGTCAGCAGGGAGTGGTAGCGGTTGGGCTGGGGTGCAAAGCAGCCCAGAAAGAAGTAAGGCCCTCGGCTTGCGGTCCCATTGTAGTGTCCTGAGGGGGCTGCTTGGTCAGCAGGGAATTCTACGCGATTGGCCTGGGGCGCAAGCAGCCCAAGAAGGAATGACAGGCCATTTGGCGACATCACATGAGTTCCACCGTACATGGGTTTTGGGTTTACCATTTACCATTTACCGAAATTTAACGAGGACCCCCCCTGCATCCTACCTGATTAGAAAGTTCGCTGGCAGGAGAATGGCACAATTTACTGGTGTAACGATGGCTATGATATGTTCCTAACAGCGTCGGCCCACACAGGGACCAGCATCGGCTGACACATCCTATCACAATTTGTAGTCAAATAGCTGGGTTTATCACACTTGCCATAGCAGCGGCTGCATCCATTCCGCGTCGGCCTAGCTGCCCTGGCTAGCTGCCCATACAGGGACCAGCATGGGCTGACACATCCTTTCACAATGTGTAGTCAAATAGCTAGGCTTGCCACACTTGCCAAAGCAGCGGCTGCATCAATTCCCTGAATATGAGACGCTATCATTCTCATCCTCAAGTTACCAGATCAAGCCATAGCATCAACGCCATCGGTCCCGCGCCCCCCGAGGGCGGAAGAAAGAGGGAGCACCGCTCCAATATGTTTGCAACTATTACACACATCCCAAGCTTTTGCAACAGACAGTTGCTGGTGGCGCTGGAAAATTGCGCAATGTATTGTCATTGACTGATGCATCGACCAAGTTGTTGCGTTTTGTTTTTGATGATGTTTGGGGTAGCAAGGGGGTTTGCCGACTGGTGTCTAGGAGCATTGCTACGTATCTTGTGAATGCGATCCAAGTCAACGTCAAAGTCGCGGTTGCGGTCCAGATCTTTATATTTGAAATTGTAAAAGTAAAACTCTCTCTCCCCTCCCGGAAACTTGGACTAATCTCATCCAACAGTATCTTTTTGAGCAGAAGTGGCAGGACAATCAAACATCAGATGTGACAAAGACTCAACATTCTGCCCACAAGCAGGACACGCTGTATTAGAATCTGCTCTGCTAACCCCACAACGACTGGTACGCTCGTGCACACAAAGACATCCCATGCGAACACGCATCAACAACTCAACGCCACGTGTTGGCGCACCAGCACACAAAAATGGCCTGGGCCGTTTGAAGCGCAATGCCATGGCATCAGCATGCGTAGGGTGAACATGCATGACGTAACAGCTCAAAGTAGAGTGTTGCAGTGATTCACAAGCAATTCTATCGGCATGCAACTTCTTGACCTGACAGCTGATGTGACTCTTGCATGCACTAGCCCAATCAGCCGCCGCTGCAACATCCACACCATACTTGCACAACAAACTCTGCACATACTTATGCCACGGTGTTACTGCAACAGCACCATTGGGGCGCTTCCACTCAGCAGAAAATACCTGACGTGGCAGCCTGGAATCCTGCAATTGCTGAACCCTAAAGTAATACTCCATTGCCCTCTGATGAAGCCACATGTGCAATGGCTTCACATCCCATTCAGCCAGCAGAATCGAAGAGCAAGGACGCTCTTTGCCACAACGCATTGTGCATGTAATGATGTCAGTCTGCACTTTGTCAATCTGCTGTAACTGCCTTGCAGTTGACGGGAACCAGACCTCACTGCCGTACTCAACAATTGGGCGAATGCATGTCAGCAAAATGATACGCTTGACTTCCACACTGATGTGCCGGCTCTTCCAGATTGGCATGAGCCCACCCTTCACACGATGCACTTTTGCCA
>CADDIJ020000034.1:0-30713 GCA_902809745.2 Tetradesmus lagerheimii
CAAGCCAGAGTGGGGTCACCCTGCACATAGCCCTCGGGCTGGCAGGTGTAGATGTTTTCTTCCAGGTCGCCATTGAGGAAGGCAGTCTTGATGTCCAGCAGGTGGAGGTCCATGTCGTCGGCTGCTGCCTTTGCCAGCAGTGCGCGCAGGGTTGAATACTTGCTGACAGGTGCGAATACCTCGTCATAATCAATGCCCTCTTGCTGCTTGAAGCCTTTGGCCACCAGACGGGCCTTGTGGCGCTCGATGTTGCCGTCTCCGTCTCTCTTGATTTTATAGACCCACTTGACAGGGATAGGCTTGACACCAGCAGGTGGTGTCTCTAGGGACCAGGTGTTGTTGCTCAGCAGGAAGCCATCTCTTCATCCATTGCCTGCTGCCAAAGGTCTGCTGCCTTTGAGTTGAGGGCCTCGGTGTAGGATTTGGGCTCCTCCAGGTCCACTGCTGCTAACAGAGCAGTAGCTGAGTAGGGAGCAGCAGGGTGTTTGCCATCAGCCACATAGCGATAGGGGTTGAGCACTCCCTTATTTGCCCGGCTGCTGCGGCGCAGCCCAGAGTTGTCGGAGTTCCCAGTGGCGGGGGGCTGATTGTTGGCACCAGGCTGGTTGTTGTGGCCAGAGTTGTTGCCAGAATCAGGGCCAGGAGGGTTGTCATTTCCATCATCACTTTCACCATCAGAGTCAGACTCAGAATCAGAGTCATGCTCACCGAGAGGTGGAGGCTCATCGTCACTGTCAGTGTCAGCGCCGTTGTGTGTCTCCATCAGGTCCAGCTTGGTGCTGCTGACCTGGGCGCTGGTGGAGTTTTCATCAAAGGTCACGTCGCGGCTGTCCACCACTGAATTGTCCTCCAGCAGGATCCTGTAGCCCTTGCCATTGATTGAGTAGCCAACCATGTAGCCGGTCTGGCTCTTAAAATCCAGCTTGTTCCTTTTCTCCCTGGGAATGTGGACGAAGGCCTTGCAGCCAAAAACCCTCAGGTGTTCCAGGTTGGGCCGCTTGCCAGTGATGAACTCGTATGGAGTGAGCTCCTTACCAGATGTGGGAGACCTGTTGCGCAGGTAGTTTGCAGTCATAACAGCCTCGCCCCAGGCCTCGGGGGGCAGGTTGGTGTCTGCAAGCATAGATTTTGCTTTCTCAAGCAGGGTGCGATTGAGTCGCTCTGCCTTTCCATTTTGCTCAGGTGTGTAAGGCATGGTGGTTTGGTGTACGATGCCCAGGTTGTCAAAGAAGGATGTCAGGTCCCAGTTGACGTATTCGCCACCATTGTCGGTGCGCACATTAATCACATAGTAGCCAGTTGATTTTTCCAGCATGGTGATCACACTCTTGGTTGCTGCAGCCACGTCGCCCTTGGTCTTGAGCATGCAGACCGCGGAATAGCCAGTGTAGTCGTCGAGGAAGGTCGCCATATAGTTGCTGCCACCAAAGGAGCTGACCGGCATGGGGCCACACACATCCATGTGAATGAGCTCCAAGGGCTTGGATGTCTTGGTGTCTGACGGGTAGAAGGGCTGCCGGTGGTTTTTGCCCATGGCGCAGGACTCACACACCTCATTGGTTGCTGCCTTGATGTCGTTGGCAGTCAGGTCCAGCCCATTGACCATTGAAGGGAGCTTTGCCATATTGTTGTAGCCCAGGTGTCCCAAACGGCGATGCCACAGCTGGGCAGAGGTGCCCTTTGTTGGAGAGGGCAGGCCAGCAGCAGTGGGACCAGCAGAGTGCACACCAACACTGCTGGTGCTGCTGCCATCAGTGTCCTTGAAGCTGGCACCAAAGACAGAACACCTGCCGCTGCCACTACAGCGCGATGGGGCATACATGGAGATGCCGCCCAGGAACTCATCGTGGAGCTTATGGCTGGGCTTTTGCACACTGGCACGCATGATGAGCGGCTGCGGGCTCACCCAGTAATTGCTGTTGAACCGCTTGTATATGTGGCGGGTCGAGGGCGTGTTGACGCAGGCGTAGAGGTTGGGCAGCACGTAGTTGTCGTTGATGTTTGCCACAGCAGACGCAATGGTATTGTTACCTTTGATGATGTCGCAGCTGCTGCTCTTGAAGAGGAAGGAAGCGCCAGCCTTGCTGGCCTGCTTGACTGACAGGAAGTTGACCTTTGCTGTGGGCTCCCAGAGCACGTCGCGCAGGACGACCACAGGCTTGTTGGTGGCCTCGTCCAGCAACACGACGTCTCCAATGCCGTAGGCCTTGGATGAGCTGCCATTGCCGTAGTGCACCATGATCTCCTCGGGCAAGCAGCGCATGTTGAACAGCAGTTTCTGGTTGTTGGTGATGTGGCGCCCAGCACCAGAATCGATGATCCAGTCGTCCTTGCTGTCGGTGGGCAGGTCCGGGTAGGCGACGTTGACAGTGATGGTTGCTGCCATAGCCGCCACGCGCTGGGGCCGCTGGTTGCCTGCCGGGCGCTGCTGCTGTTGGGCATTGCCACCATTGTTGTTGTTGTTGTTGTTGTTGTTGTTGTTGTTGTAGCGGTTGGGGCCACTGTTGTTGAAGCGGCGGGCGAGGTCTGCCTGGCGCTTGCGGCACTCTGCCATGATGTGGCCGGGCTTGTTACAGTAGTAGCAGTAGGGGCCACGGGACTTAAAGGCGTTGTCGGGGCCAGAGCGGTAGCCGGTGTTGCCAAAGGGCATGTTGCTGTTGCTGCTATTGTTGAAGAGCCTGCTGCTGTAGCTGCTGAAGGCCTGGGCCCGGAAGGTCTGGCCGCTTCCACGCTGGTGCTTTTGTTCCACAACCAGGGCCTTGGCCAGCAGCTCGTCGAGGGTTGGCGCAGCGGGGTTGTTCTCCAGCACGGTGACCAGCATGCTGTATTCTGGGGGCAGGCCGGACATGACGTTGGGGACGATGTCTGACTCCTCCAAGTCGCTGCCAGCAGCCACCAGCCGGTTGAGCAGGGAGCGAGCTCGCCCAATGTAGCAGCTGACAGACTCGCCGGGCTCCATCTTGAGCTTGCTGTGGTCCCGCTGCAAGCTGAGCAGGCATGCGGTGCTGCGCTGCTGGAATACGGCTTCCAGAGCATTCCACGCGGCATTAGCGTTGTCCACGTCGCGAATGGTCGACGGGAAGTGGTCCTCGACGTGGGAACGGATGTAGGCGAGGGCCTTGCTGCTCTGGGGGTGCTCAGGGTCCTGAATGGCCTCGAAGCAGTCCTTGATGGTCAGGAAATCCCTCATGCGCACTGTCCAATTGAAGTAGTTGTTGTCAGAGAGCTTTGGGACGCCATACTTGCTCGCAGTCATGTTGCCGAGTCAACACCGCGAACAACAGTAGCTCTGTGAAGCAGCAACTTGCTACGCTGCAATTGTGTCCGCCAAGCCTGGAGACAGGTCGGCAAATCCCGAACGAAAGTCGAGCAAAAACTCCTGTGCGCAGTGGAAGCGTGGCTATGGGCTCATAACCTGTTGAAATACGGGCAGAAATCGCACTGGCACTTGCAAACCTTGCAGCGACTTTGTTACCAGTTTTAGAGCTTTCACCAGCTATAAATACTCTTCAGAATAGCTTCTAGAAACTTCGACAATCTTCTACAACCTCAGATTGTGGGAGAATCCACATCCTTCGAGATGCTTCTAGAAGCTTCCAGATATAAGTACTGTATTATATTCCAAAGGTCCCAGGTTCAAATCCGGCCTCAAACAAAGCACAATATTTTTCATTCTACTCAGAAATACTGAACTCTGTGAGCATGTGCGATATAATGTGCGATGCAAGGCAGACTGAATAATAGCCATATCTCAACAGCATCGGACCTGGTCCGATTGTTGCAGCCGTCGTTGGTGAGCTGCATGCCATGTGTGTCTTGTTTTTGCTTGGTGTTAACGGTGTTCGTCTATAATTTTTTAGAAGCATGCAAACAATCACAAAGGACTGAAATAGACTGTCCAGACAAGCACCGAAGCATTTGGCCTGGTCGGACTCTCGCAGCGGTCGTCGGCGAGCCGCAAGCCATGCGTGTCTTGTTTTTGCGTGGTGTTCACGGTGGTCGTCCAGAGTATTATTTGAAAGATGCAACCATCTATCAAATACCGAACAAAAATTATCCGGACGTGCACTGAAGCATCGGACCTGGTCTGATGTTTGCAGCGGTCGTCGGTGAGCCGCTTGCCATGCGTGTCTTGTTTTTGCTTGGTGTTCACGGTGGTCGTCAAGAGTATTATATGAAAGATGCAAACATCTATCAACGACCGAAATAAAATCCTTCAACAGTGCACCGAAGCATCGGACCTGGTCCGATTGTTGCAGCGGTCGTCAGTGAGCGGAACGCCATGTGAATCTGGTTTTTGCTTGGTGGTAACGGTGTTCGTCTATAATTTTTTAGAAGCATGCAAACAATTACAAAGGACTGAAATATGTTCTCCAGAAAAGCACCGAATCATTTGGCCTGGTCGGATTGTCGCAGCCCATGTAACCAATTTACTCCAAAAAAAAAAATTGTCGCAGCGGTTGTCAGCGAGCCGCATGCCATGTGTTTCTTGTTTTTGCTTGGAGTTCACAGTGGACGAACAGAGTATTATTTGAGAGATGCAAACATCTTTCAACGACCGAAATAAAATTATTCAACCGAGCACCGAAGCATCGGACCTGGTCTGATGTTTGCAGCGGTGGTCGGTGAGCCGCATGCCATGTGTGTCTTGTTTTTGCTTGGTGTTCACGGTGGTCGTCAAGAGTATTAAAAGAAAGATGCAAACATCTATCAACGACCGAACAAAAATTTATCCGGACGTGCACTGAAGCATCGGACCTGGTCTGATGTTTGCAGCGGTCGTCGGTGAGCCACATGCCATGTTTGTCTTGTTTTTGCGTGGTGTTTACGGTGGTCGTCCAGAGATTTATTTGAAAGATGCACACATCTATCAACGACCGAAATAAAATTATCCGGACGTGCACCGAAGCATCGGACCTGGTCCGATTGTTGCAGCCGACGTCGGTGAGCTGCAAGCCATGTGTGTCTAGTTTTGGCTTGGTGTTTTGTTTTTTTTTTGGCTTGGTGTTCACAGTGGTCGTCAAGAGTATAATATGAAAGATGCCAACATCTATCAACGACCGTACAAAAATTTATCCGGACATGCACCGAAGCATCGGACCTGGTCCGATTGTTGCAGCCGTCGTCGGTGAGCTGCAAGCCATGTGTGTCTAGTTTTGGCTTGGTGTTCACGGTGGTCGTCAAGAGTATTATATGAAAGATGACAACATCTATCAACGACCGTACAAAAATTTATCCGGACATGCACCGAAGCATCGGACCTGGTCCGATTGTTGCAGCCGTCGTTGGTGAGCTGCATGCCATGTGTGTCTTGTTTTTGCTTGGTGTTAACGGTGTTCGTCTATATTTGTTTAGAAGCATGCAAACAATCACAAAGGACTGAAATAGACTGTCCAGACAAGCACCGAAGCATTTGGCCTGGTCGGACTCTCGCAGCGGTCGTCGGCGAGCCGCAAGCCATGCGTGTCTTGTTTTTTTTTTTTTTTTTGAAGCAAGCGTGTGTTGTTTTTGTGTGGTGGTCACGGTGGTCGTCCAGAGTATTATTTGAAAGATGCAAACATCTATAAAATACCGAACAAAAATTATCCGGACGTGCACTGAAGCATCGGACCTGGTCTGATGTTTGCAGCGGTCGTCGGTGAGCCGCATGCCATGCCTGTCTTGTTTTGGCTTGGTGTTCACGGTGGTCGTCAAGAGTATTATATGAAAGATGCAAACATCTATCAACGACCGAAATAAAATTCTTCAACAGTGCACCGAAGCATCGGACCTGGTCCGATTGTTGCAGCGGTCGTCAGTGAGCGGAACGTCAGTGAGTGGATATTGGGCACACGGTCAGGTCCTGGATGCCTTTATGGCTGCTCCTCACGGAGCTATCTATATGGCCCTGTGACAGCATCTCGAGAAGAGAGTTGTGGGGTGGGTGTCAGAACAGGTTGCCCCATCCTCTCTAAGGATCTTTTACGGAGTAAATTCGTTGTTGCTTGGTCCAGCCCATGTAACCAATTTACTTCAAAAAAAAAAAAAAAAAGTGAGCGGAACGCCATGTGAATCTGGTTTTTTCTTGGTGGTAACGGTGTTCGTCTATAATTTTTTAGAAGCATGCAAACAATTACAAAGGACTGAAATATGTTCTCCAGAAAAGCACCGAATCATTTGGCCTGGTCGGATTGTCGCAGCCCATGTAACCAATTTACTCCAAAAAAAAAAGATTGTCGCAGCGGTTGTCAGCGAGCCGCATGCCATGTGTTTCTTGTGTTTGCTTGGTGTTCACAGTGGCCGAACAGAGTATTATTTGAGAGATGCAAACATCTTTCAACGACCGAAATAAAATTCTTCAACCGAGCACCGAAGCATCGGACCTGGTCTGATGTTTGCAGCGGTGGTCGGTGAGCCGCATGCCATGTGTGTCTTGTTTTTGCTTGGTGTTCACGGTGGTCGTCAAGAGTATTATATGAAAGATGCAAACATCTATCAACGACCGAACAAAAATTTATCCGGACGTGCACTGAAGCATCGGACCTGGTCTGATGTTTGCAGCGGTCGTCAGTGAGCCGCATGCCATGATTGTCTTGTTTTTGCGTGGTGTTTACGGTGGTCGACCAGAGAATTATTTGAAAGATGCACACATCTATCAACGACCGAAATAAAATTATCCGGACGTGCACCGAAGCATCGGACCTGGTCCGATTGTTGCAGCCGACGTCGGTGAGCTGCAAGCCATGTGTGTCTAGTTTTGGCTTGGTGTTTTGTTTTTTTTTTTTTGGCTTGGTGTTCACGGTGGTCGTCAAGAGTATTATATGAAAGATGCCAACATCTATCAACGACCGTACATAAATTTATCCGGACATGCACCGAAGCATCGGACCTGGTCCGATTGTTGCAGCCGTCGTTGGTGAGCTGCATGCCATGTGTGTCTTGTTTTTGCTTGGTGTTAACGGTGTTCGTCTATATTTGTTTAGAAGCATGCAAACAATCACAAAGGACTGAAATAGACTGTCCAGACAAGCACCGAAGCATTTGGCCTGGTCGGACTCTCGCAGCGGTCGTCGGCGAGCCGCAAGCCATGCGTGTCTTGTTTTTGCGTGGTGTTGACGGTGGTCGTCCAGAGTATTATTTGAAAGATGCAAACATCTATCAAATACCGAACAAAAATTATCCGGACGTGCACTGAAGCATCGGACCTGGTCTGATGTTTGCAGCGGTCGTCGGTGAGCCGCTTGCCATGCCTGTCTTGTTTTGGCTTGGTGTTCACGGTGGTCGTCAAGAGTATTATATGAAAGATGCAAACATCTATCAACGACCGAAATAAAATTCTTCAACAGAGCACCGAAGCATCGGACCTGGTCCGATTGTTGCAGCGGTCGTCAGTGAGCGGAAAGCCATGTGAATCTGGTTTTTGCTTGGTGGTAACGGTGTTCGTCTATAATTTTTTAGAAGCATGCAAACAATTACAAAGGACTGAAATATGTTCTCCAGAAAAGCACCGAATCATTTGGCCTGGTCGGATTGTCGCAGCCCATGTAACCAATTTACTCCAAAAAAAAAAGATTGTCGCAGCGGTTGTCAGCGAGCCGCATGCCATGTGTTTCTTGTTTTTGCTTGGAGTTCACAGTGGCCGAACAGAGTATTATTTGAGAGATGCAAACATCTTTCAACGACCGAAATAAAATTCTTCAACCGAGCACCGAAGCATCGGACCTGGTCTGATGTTTGCAGCGGTGGTCGGTGAGCCGCATGCCATGTGTGTCTTGTTTTTGCTTGGTGTTCACGGTGGTCGTCAAGAGTATTAAAAGAAAGATGCAAACATCTATCAACGACCGAACAAAAATTTATCCGGACGTGCACTGAAGCATCGGACCTGGTCTGATGTTTGCAGCGGTCGTCGGTGAGCCGCATGCCATGTTTGTCTTGTTTTTGCGTGGTGTTTACGGTGGTCGTCCAGAGATTTATTTGAAAGATGCACACATCTATCAACGACCGAAATAAAATTATCCGGACGTGCACCGAAGCATCGGACCTGGTCCGATTGTTGCAGCCGACGTCGGTGAGCTTCAAGCCATGTGTGTCTAGTTTTGGCTTGGTGTTTTTTTTTTTGGCTTGGTGTTCACGGTGGTCGTCAAGAGTATTATATGAAAGATGCCAACATCTATCAACGACCGTACATAAATTTATCCGGACATGCACCGAAGCATCGGACCTGGTCCGATTGTTGCAGCCGTCGTTGGTGAGCTGCATGCCATGTGTGTCTTGTTTTTGCTTGGTGTTAACGGTGTTCGTCTATAATTTTTTAGAAGCATGCAAACAATCACAAAGGACTGAAATAGACTGTCCAGACAAGCACCGAAGCATTTGGCCTGGTCGGACTCTCGCAGCGGTCGTCGGCGAGCCGCAAGCCATGCGTGTCTTGTTTTTGCGTGGTGTTGACGGTGGTCGTCCAGAGTATTATTTGAAAGATGCAAACATCTATCAAATACCGAACAAAAATTATCCGGACGTGCACTGAAGCATCGGACCTGGTCTGATGTTTGCAGCGGTCGTCGGTGAGCCGCTTGCCATGCCTGTCTTGTTTTGGCTTGGTGTTCACGGTGGTCGTCCAGAGTATTATATGAAAGATGCAAACATCTATCAACGACCGAAATAAAATCCTTCAACAGTGCACCGAAGCATCGGACCTGGTCCGATTGTTTCAGCGGTCGTCAGTGAGCGGAACGCCATGTGAATCTGGTTTTTTCTTGGTGGTAACGGTGTTCGTCTATAATTTTTTAGAAGCATGCAAACAATTACAAAGGACTGAAATATGTTCTCCAGAAAAGCACCGAATCATTTGGCCTGGTCGGATTGTCGCAGCCCATGTAACCAATTTACTCCAAAAAAAAAAGATTGTCGCAGCGGTTGTCAGCGAGCCGCATGCCATGTGTTTCTTGTTTTTGCTTGGAGTTCACAGTGGCCGAACAGAGTATTATTTGAGAGATGCAAACATCTTTCAACGACCGAAATAAAATTCTTCAACCGAGCACCGAAGCATCGGACCTGGTCTGATGTTTGCAGCGGTGGTCGGTGAGCCGCATGCCATGTGTGTCTTGTTTTTGTTTGGTGTTCACGGTGGTCGTCAAGAGTATTATATGAAAGATGCAAACATCTATCAACGACCGAACAAAAATTTATCCGGACGTGCACTGAAGCATCGGACCTGGTCTGATGTTTGCAGCGGTCGTCGGTGAGCCGCATGCCATGTGTGTCTTGTTTTTGCTTGGTGTTTACGGTGGTCGTCAAGAGTATTATTTGAGAGATGCAAACATCTTTCAACGACCGAAATAAAATTCTTCAACCGAGCACCGAAGCATCGGACCTGGTCTGATGTTTGCAGCGGTGGTCGGTGAGCCGCATGCCATGTTTGTCTTGTTTTTGCATGGTGTTTACGGTGGTCGTCCAGAGAATTATTTGAAAGATGCACACATCTATCAACGACCGAAATAAAATTATCCGGACGTGCACCGAAGCATCGGACCTGGTCCGATTGTTGCAGCCGTCGTTGGTGAGCTGCAAGCCATGTGTGTCTAGTTTTGGCTTGGTGTTCACGGTGGTCGTCAAGAGTATTATATGAAAGATGCAAACATCTATCAACAACCGTACAAAAATTTTTCCGGACGTGCACCGAAGCATCGGACCTGGTCCGATTGTTGCAGCCGTCGTCGGTGAGCTGCAAGCCATGTGTGTCTAGTTTTGGCTTGGTGTTCACGGTGGTCGTCAAGAGTATTATATGAAAGATGCCAACATCTATCAACGACCGTACAAAAATTTATCCGGACATGCACCGAAGCATCGGACCTGGTCCGATTGTTGCAGCCGTCGTTGGTGAGCTGCATGCCATGTGTGTCTTGTTTTTGCTTGGTGTTAACGGTGTTCGTCTATATTTGTTTAGAAGCATGCAAACAATCACAAAGGACTGAAATAGACTGTCCAGACAAGCACCGAAGCATTTGGCCTGGTCGGACTCTCGCAGCGGTCGTCGGCGAGCCGCAAGCCATGCGTGTCTTGTTTTTGCGTGGTGTTCACGGTGGTCGTCCAGAGTATTATTTGAAAGATGCAAACATCTATCAAATACCGAACAAAAATTATCCGGACGTGCACTGAAGCATCGGACCTGGTCTGATGTTTGCAGCGGTCGTCGGTGAGCCGCTTGCCATGCCTGTCTTGTTTTGGCTTGGTGTTCACGGTGGTCGTCAAGAGTATTATATGAAAGATGCAAACATCTATCAACGACCGAAATAAAATCCTTCAACAGTGCACCGAAGCATCGGACCTGGTCCGATTGTTTCAGCGGTCGTCAGTGAGCGGAACGCCATGTGAATCTGGTTTTTTCTTGGTGGTAACGGTGTTCGTCTATAATTTTTTAGAAGCATGCAAACAATTACAAAGGACTGAAATATGTTCTCCAGAAAAGCACCGAATCATTTGGCCTGGTCGGATTGTCGCAGCCCATGTAACCAATTTACTCCAAAAAAAAAGATTGTCGCAGCGGTTGTCAGCGAGCCGCATGCCATGTGTTTCTTGTTTTTGCTTGGAGTTCACAGTGGCCGAACAGAGTATTATTTGAGAGATGCAAACATCTTTCAACGACCGAAATAAAATTCTTCAACCGAGCACCGAAGCATCGGACCTGGTCTGATGTTTGCAGCGGTGGTCGGTGAGCCGCATGCCATGTGTGTCTTGTTTTTGCTTGGTGTTTTTTTTTTTTTTTTTTGAAGCAAGAAAGTTACAATTTTCTTTGAAGCAAGAAAGTTTTTGCTTGGTGTTCACGGTGGTCGTCAAGAGTATTAAAAGAAAGATGCAAACATCTATCAACGACCGAACAAAAATTTATCCGGACGTGCACTGAAGCATCGGACCTGGTCTGATGTTTGCAGCGGTTGTCGGTGAGCCGCATGCCATGTTTGTCTTGTTTTTGCGTGGTGTTTACGGTGGTCGTCCAGAGATTTATTTGAAAGATGCACACATCTATCAACGACCGAAATAAAATTATCCGGACGTGCACCGAAGCATCGGACCTGGTCCGATTGTTGCAGCCGACGTCGGTGAGCTTCAAGCCATGTGTGTCTAGTTTTGGCTTGGTGTTTTGTTTTTTTTTTTGGCTTGGTGTTCACGGTGGTCGTCAAGAGTATTATATGAAAGATGCCAACATCTATCAACGACCGTACAAAAATTTATCCGGACATGCACCGAAGCATCGGACCTGGTCCGATTGTTGCAGCCGTCGTTGGTGAGCTGCATGCCATGTGTGTCTTGTTTTTGCTTGGTGTTAACGGTGTTCGTCTATATTTGTTTAGAAGCATGCAAACAATCACAAAGGACTGAAATAGATATGCGGTGGCATTAGGATACCAAACGAACAATTAGGCGACCGCCATGCGTGTCTTGTTTTTGCGTGGTGTTCACGGTGGTCGTCCAGAGTATTATTTGAAAGATGCAAACATCTATCAAATACCGAACAAAAATTATCCGGACGTGCACTGAAGCATCGGACCTTGTCTGATGTTTGCAGCGGTCGTCGGTGAGCCGCTTGCCATGCCTGTCTTGTTTTGGCTTGGTGTTCACGGTGGTCGTCCAGAGTATTATATGAAAGATGCAAACATCTATCAACGACCGAAATAAAATTCTTCAACAGAGCACCGAAGCATCGGACCTGGTCCGATTGTTGCAGCGGTCGTCAGTGAGCGGAACGCCATGTGAATCTGGTTTTTGCTTGGTGGTAACGGTGTTCGTCTATAATTTTTTAGAAGCATGCAAACAATTACAAAGGACTGAAATATTTTCTCCAGAAAAGCACCGAATCATTTGGCCTGGTCGGATTGTCGCAGCCCATGTAACCAATTTACTCCAAAAAAAAAGATTGTCGCAGCGGTTGTCAGCGAGCCGCATGCCATGTGTTTCTTGTGTTTGCTTGGTGTTCACAGTGGCCGAACAGAGTATTATTTGAGAGATGCAAACATCTTTCAACGACCGAAATAAAATTCTTCAACCGAGCACCGAAGCATCGGACATGGTCTGATGTTTGCAGCGGTGGTCGGTGAGCCGCATGCCATGTGTGTCTTGTTTTTGCTTGGTGTTTTTTTTTTTTTTTTTTGAAGCAAGAAAGTTACAATTTTCTTTGAAGCAAGAAAGTTTTTGCTTGGTGTTCACGGTGGTCGTCAAGAGTATTAAAAGAAAGATGCAAACATCTATCAACGACCGAACAAAAATTTATCCGGACGTGCACTGAAGCATCGGACCTGGTCTGATGTTTGCAGCGGTTGTCGGTGAGCCGCATGCCATGTTTGTCTTGTTTTTGCGTGGTGTTTACGGTGGCCGTCCAGAGATTTATTTGAAAGATGCACACATCTATCAACGACCGAAATAAAATTATCCGGACGTGCACCGAAGCATCGGACCTGGTCCGATTGTTGCAGCCGACGTCGGTGAGCTTCAAGCCATGTGTGTCTAGTTTTGGCTTGGTGTTTTGTTTTTTTTTTTGGCTTGGTGATCACGGTGGTCGTCAAGAGTATTATATGAAAGATGCCAACATCTATCAACGACCGTACAAAAATTTATCCGGACATTCACCGAAGCATCGGACCTGGTCCGATTGTTGCAGCCGTCGTTGGTGAGCTGCATGCCATGTGTGTCTTGTTTTTGCTTGGTGTTAACGGTGTTCGTCTATAATTTTTTAGAAGCATGCAAACAATCACAAAGGACTGAAATAGACTGTCCAGACAAGCACCGAAGCATTTTTTTTTGAAGTAAATTGGTTACATGGGCTGCACCAAGCAACAACGAATTTACTCCGTAAAAGATCCTTAGAGAGGATGGGGCAACCTGTTCTGACACCCACCCCACAGCTCTCTTCTCGAGATGCTGTCACTGGGCCATATAGATAGCTCCGTGAGGAGCAGCCATAAAGGCATCCAGGACCTGACCGTGTGCCCAATATCCACTACAACAACAGCCGTCCAAGGATCAGCTGTAGCGCGTAACAGGCCATGAGATGCCTTGGAAGGCTATGCTCATAGCCTGGCTATGTGCAACACCAGTCATGCACGCCTATTGATGGGTGCTTTACACACCCCTCCCTGCCAGTGTCATAGATGGAAGTAAAAAATCATCTCAGAATACTATACAATATCCATGTACATACAAGCACCAACACATACTACAACGTTCTATGTCCCAGCCAGAGAATGCCAGAGAATGTTGACTGGGGCAACATGTATGTACCACTAACATCCTTACAACAAGCATAATCCGTACAATACTCCATACAATGACACCCATCAACACAAGATGCGGCGGCAGAAAGCCACCTCATCTACACAGCCGTTGCATCATCCTATTATGCCATGTCATTCAACACACCACATCCCACACTCACAGCCCTGCCATGGTGATATTCAACCCTATATGCCTATCTGCCCCATCCCGTGACACTCTGTACAAACCCGCCCACTTGCGCTGAAACTCCTCTGAGCAAATCACAGGGAAACGACCACCCAGCAATGACAATGGGATCCCGGATCCCACCCTAACATCAACCTCAACCCTATCCCACTCCCTGAGTAGCTGCTGCTGCAGCTCCGCTCGGAAGCGGCATGCCACCGCCTTGGCAGTGAACGATGAACTGCCAGGCGCATTCATGGCATGCCTCTGCCCCTCCATGCCGCTATTGCCGAGCACAGGTGCTATTGCTGCACTGCTGCTGCTGCCTGCGGCATGAGTGCTAGTGCTGCCCCATCACCTGCAGCACTGCTGCTGACCTGTCGATGGCAGCTGTTGCGTACAGCCCATATGGATTCCAGCAACAGCAAGCGCAAGTGCGTCCAAAGCAGCTGCTTGTCTGCAAGTGGTGCCCAGATACTGGCATCATCTAACAACAGCACACGGCTGTTGATAGGAACCACCGCCCCTGGCTGCACTTGCTGCCACAGCTGTGCAAACCACTGCCACACTGTTGCAGCCACATGACACTCCACAAACAAGTGAGTGAAGGTCTCAAGCTGCGGCGGCTGCTGGCACTGCGGTGCAAGGCATGCGAATTGAGCCGGATCCTGCGCTTGCCCGCCTGCTGACACCATGCGCCGAGCTCCCACCTTTACTCCTGCATGTAGCAGCCGCCAGCCAAACTCCCGCAGCTGCCTCGGCAGCTGCTTGTGACCAGCCCGTCTATATGCAGCCACCCAGTTGTATTGGCTTGCGTCTGCCACACCCATGTGTTGGGTGATGGGATCCTGCAAGTCATTGCACACAGGGCTGCTAATCTGTTGTTGTTGCTGAAGTTGCTGCTGCCGATGTGCAGCAACCACTGCTGCTGCTGCTGCTGCGCGCTGCCTTGGCAGCTGTCTATCTCGTGGAGGGTCCATCCACGGTGCATGGTATGCTGCCATGAGGGCAGCATCGCTGAACCGCTGGCTGTTGCTGGGTGTGTTGCTGCCAGCAGTTGCACTGCTTTGCTGCATCTGTTGAAACGAACGCTTGAGGGATGTCTCCATCTCTTGCAAGCCCGCCTGTGGCGCCTCCTCACCTAAGCAGTTGCGCCACAACCTCGGGCGCATGCCTATTCCTGGTACCCACCCCTCCTTGCAGTGCAGACTACGAAGCATTTGGCCTGGTCGGACTCTCGCAGCGGTCGTCGGCGAGCCGCAAGCCATGCGTGTCTTGTTTTTGCGTGGTGTTGACGGTGGTCGTCCAGAGTATTATTTGAAAGATGCAAACATCTATCAAATACCGAACAAAAACTATCCGGACGTGCACTGAAGCATCGGACCTGGTCTGATGTTTGCAGCGGTCGTCGGTGAGCCGCTTGCCATGCCTGTCTTGTTTTGGCTTGGTGTTCACGGTGGTCGTCAAGAGTATTATATGAAAGATGCAAACATCTATCAACGACCGAAATAAAATTCTTCAACAGAGCACCGAAGCATCGGACCTGGTCCGATTGTTGCAACGGTCGTCAGTGAGCGGAACGCCATGTGAATCTGGTTTTTTCTTGGTGGTAACGGTGTTCGTCTATAATTTTTTAGAAGCATGCAAACAATTACAAAGGACTGAAATATGTTCTCCAGAAAAGCACCGAATCATTTGGCATGGTCGGATTGTCGCAGCCCATGTAACCAATTTACTCCAAAAAAAAAAGATTGTCGCAGCGGTTGTCAGCGAGCCGCATGCCATGTGTTTCTTGTTTTTGCTTGGAGTTCACAGTGGCCGAACAGAGTATTATTTGAGAGATGCAAACATCTTTCAACGACCGAAATAAAATTCTTCAACCGAGCACCGAAGCATCGGACCTGGTCTGATGTTTGCAGCGGTGGTCGGTGAGCCGCATGCCATGTGTGTCTTGTTTTTGCTTGGTGTTCTTTTTTTTTTTGCTTGGTGTTCACGGTGGTCGTCAAGAGTATTATATGAAAGATGCAAACATCTATCAACGACCGAACAAAAATTTATCCGGACGTGCAGTGAAGCATCGGACCTGGTCTGATGTTTGCAGCGGTCGTCGGTGAGCCGCATGCCATGTTTGTCTTGTTTTTGCGTGGTGTTTACGGTGGTCGTCCAGAGATTTATTTGAAAGATGCACACATATATCAACGACCGAAATAAAATTATCCGGACGTGCACCGAAGCATCGGACCTGGTCCGATTGTTGCAGCCGACGTCGGTGAGCTGCAAGCCATGTGTGTCTAGTTTTGGCTTGGTGTTTTGTTTTTTTTTTTGGCTTGGTGTTCACGGTGGTCGTCAAGAGTATTATATGAAAGATGCCAACATCTATAAACGACCGTACAAAAATTTATCCGGACATGCACCGAAGCATCGGACCTGGTCCGATTGTTGCAGCCGTCGTTGGTGAGCTGCATGCCATGTGTGTCTTGTTTTTGCTTGGTGTTAACGGTGTTCGTCTATATTTGTTTAGAAGCATTCAAACAATCACAAAGGACTGAAATAGACTGTCCAGACAAGCACCGAAGCATTTGGCCTGGTCGGACTCTCGCAGCGGTCGTCGGCGAGCCGCAAGCCATGCGTGTCTTGTTTTTGCGTGGTGTTCACGGTGGTCGTCCAGAGTATTATTTGAAAGATGCAAACATCTATAAAATACCGAACAAAAATTATCCGGACGTGCACTGAAGCATCGGACCTGGTCTGATGTTTGCAGCGGTCGTCAGTGAGCCGCTTGCCATGCCTGTCTTGTTTTGGCTTGGTGTTCACGGTGGTCGTCAAGAGTATTATATGAAAGATGCAAACATCTATCAACGACCGAAATAAAATTCTTCAACAGAGCACCGAAGCATCGGACCTGGTCCGATTGTTGCAACGGTCGTCAGTGAGCGGAACGCCATGTGAATCTGGTTTTTTCTTGGTGGTAACGGTGTTCGTCTATAATTTTTTAGAAGCATGCAAACAATTACAAAGTACTGAAATATGTTCTCCAGAAAAGCACCGAATCATTTGGCCTGGTCGGATTGTCGCAGCCCATGTAACCAATTTACTCCAAAAAAAAAAGATTGTCGCAGCGGTTGTCAGCGAGCCGCATGCCATGTGTTTCTTGTTTTTGCTTGGAGTTGACAGTGGCCGAACAGAGTATTATTTGAGAGATGCAAACATCTTTCAACGACCGAAATAAAATTCTTCAACCGAGCACCGAAGCATCGGACCTGGTCTGATGTTTGCAGCGGTGGTCGGTGAGCCGCATGCCATGTGTGTCTTGTTTTTGCTTGGTGTTCACGGTGGTCGTCAAGAGTATTATATGAAAGATGCAAACATCTATCAACGACCGAGCAAAAATGTATCCGGACGTGCACTGAAGCATCGGACCTGGTCTGATGTTTGCAGCGGTCGTCGGTGAGCCGCATGCCATGTTTGTCTTGTTTTTGCGTGGTGTTTACGGTGGTCGTCAAGAGTATTATATGAAAGATGCAAACATCTATCAACGACCGAACAAAAATTATCCGGACGTGCACCGAAGCATCGGACCTGGTCCGATTGTTGCAGCCGACGTCGGTGAGCTGCAAGCCATGTGTGTCTAGTTTTGGCTTGGTGTTCACGGTGGTCGTCAAGAGTATTATATGAAAGATGCCAACATCTATCAACGACCGTACAAAAATTTATCCGGACATGCACCGAAGCATCGGACCTGGTCCGATTGTTGCAGCCGTCGTTGGTGAGCTGCATGCCATGTGTGTCTTGTTTTTGCTTGGTGTTCACGGTGGTCATCTATATTTTTTTAGAAGCATGCAAACAATCACAAAGGACTGAAATAGACTGTCCAGACAAGCACCGAAGCATTTTTTTTTGAAGTAAATTGGTTACATGGGCTGGACCAAGCTACAACGAATTTACTCCGTAAAAGATCCTTAGAGAGGATGGGGCAACCTGTTCTGACACCCACCCCACAGCTCTCTTCTCGAGATGCTGTCACAGGGCCATATAGATAGCTCCGTGAGGAGCAGCCATAAAGGCATCCAGGACCTGACCGTGTGCCCTGACCTGACCGAAGCATAAAGGCATCCAGGACCTGACCGAAGCATTTGGCCTGGTCGGACTCTCGCAGCGGTCGTCGGCGAGCCGCAAGCCATGCGTGTCTTGTTTTTGCGTGGTGTTGACGGTGGTCGTCCAGAGTATTATTTGAAAGATGCAAACATCTATCAAATACCGAACAAAAATTATCCGGACGTGCACTGAAGCATCGGACCTGGTCTGATGTTTGCAGCGGTGGTCGTCGGTGAGCCGCTTGCCATGCCTGTCTTGTTTTGGCTTGGTGTTCACGGTGGTCGTCAAGAGTATTATATGAAAGATGCCAACATCTATCAACGACCGAAATAAAATTCTTCAACCGAGCACCGAAGCATCGGACCTGGTCCGATTGTTGCAGCGGTCGTCAGTGAGCGGAACGCCATGTGAATCTGGTTTTTGCTTGGTGGTAACGGTGTTCGTCTATAATTTTTTAGAAGCATGCAAACAATTACAAAGGCGTTTGTGGCAGCACCAGACAGTGACCTCATCCTAAGCAGACTGCCAGATTCCTTTGAGGTTGCTGACAGACCAAGCCTGCCCGCCACCATCTTTGTGGATGGGCGCACAGCATGGCAGCCTCAGAGATGGCAGCAAGAGCAGCTGGAGCAGCAGCAATGCAGGCGGCGTGGCCGTGAGCTAGAGCAAGAGCTCATCTTGCAGGCACAGCAGCAGCAACCACAGCAGCAACAGCAAACGCAGCAGCAGCAGCAGCAGCAACCGCCGCACAGGGATGATGCGGTTATGGAGGAGGCACCTCTGCCTTCAACAACAGCGCCACCGCAGCTGCAGCAACAGCAGCTACGACAGCCGCTGCCACACCTGCAACAGCGGCAGCAGCAGCATGGGCTGCTGAATGATGTTGCTGCCAGCATTGCAGCGGCATTTCCAGGAGAAGCACAGCAAGCTGGCAGAGCTGCAACACTGCTGCACGACCCTTGGGCTCAGAGGCAGCATCCAGGGCAGGTTGGCACAGCAGCAGCTATGGCTGCCTATGAGCACTGGAGGGGCGGGGAGATGGCAGAACACCTTTGCTTGCGGGCAGAGGACCTGGTGGGTTCAAGCTTTGATAATAGACAGCGGGAAGCCATGCTGCGAGCATTCTTTCAGCAGCAGGGGGCAGCAGCAGTGACGGAGGCAGAGGAGGAGAGATGGTTGCAACAATATTTCCCTGATGCGGCCGCAGCCTCTTATGATGATGATGATGATGATGAGGGGCAGGCAACAGCCACTTGCAGTGCTGGAGGGGCTGTTGACGGTCAGGGCGTGCAGCAGAACAGCACAGTGGGGATGGCTTGCATGGCAGCAGGAGAAGTAACAGCAGCAGCAACAACAGCAGCAGCACCTGCGACACTAACATTGCGCCGCTCTGGTCGGCAGCGCAAGGAGCCAGATCCTATTTACAGTCCAGATGTCAACCGGTTTGCAGCGCTAGCCATTAAACAGCAACAACATAGCAAGATCCCAGCAGCACGAGCAGCACCAGCAGCAACACAGCCCAGCACGCCGGCACAAAGACCTCGCCCACGCGGTGGGCATGTAACGTAATGCCGCAAGATGGAGCTCATGGCCTACGGCCCTTCAGTGTTGCAGCTGACAATGTCAATGGACTAGCTGCTGCTGAAAAGCGAAGGCCTTTCTTTGCTTGGATGCAGCAGCAGGCATATGATGTTGTGCTGCTTGCTGAGACTCACAGCTCATCAGATCAGCAGATGCAGCAGTGGGCGCAGCAAGGGGCAGGGCAAGGCAGGCCGTGGCAGGGGTTTTGCTATGCTCACAGCAAGCCCCGCGCAGATGGCGGGCGTGTCACGGCTGGAGTTGCAGTGCTGCTATCACAAAACATAGTTAAGCAGGACACAGAGCCAGTGGTTGAGTATAGAGATGGGGAAGGCAGGTTGCTGAGAGTGGCCTGGACCACACCGTGGGGCCAGCAGCTGGCAGCAGTGGCTGTGTACGCACCGGATGACCATACGGCGCGTCCAGCCTGGTTTGAGGGGCCTTACCAAGAGGCCTTGGAAGCAGGTGCACTGGGGTCCAGCCTGATTGTGGGTGGGGACTTCAACTGCTGCGTGCAGGAAGCGGATGTGCAGCCAGTTGTTGGAACACGGCCAAGGCAGTCATGCCGCATGGTTGGGGCTGTGCAGTTGCAGCGAGTTAACACACGCTCCTGCCTGGTGGACGCTTGGCGCCATCACAACCCTCATGCCAGGCAACCCACCCATTACAGCTTCAACCCCAGTGCAGCCAACAACAGCAGCCAGGGCAGCAGGCAGACAAGTGGAGGGCATGCCGCAGCTCATGCGGCCACATCTGCTGGCAGGATTGACTATGTGCTCTTGTCAGAGGACCTGGTGGAGGCAGGATGGTTGCAGAAAGCCATGCAGCATAGGCGTTACCCTGCAGATCATCGTCCTGTGGTGGCGAAACTGCAACCGCCTGGCATGCCGCACCTTGGGCAGCGCAGGTGGTGCTTTCCAAACTCAGCTCTAGGGCAGGAGCCTTTTGTCACAGAGCTGAGACAGAGCCTGAAAGCAGCTGTAGAGCAGCAGGGGCAACAGCTACCAAGGCAAAGCCCAGCAGCAGAGTTTGAACAGCTGAAGACGCATGCAGTTGCTGCCGCTGCTGTCATACAGCAGAGGCAGCAGTTGCTGCGCCAGGCAGAGCAGCGACGGTTGCGCATGGCGGTGGCAACTGCTTACAGGCAGCATCGGACATGCAGCACAGCACAGACGCAAGCAAACATCCTGCTTGCGGAGCAGAAGCTAACGGAGTATGAAGTGCAGCAACACCAGCGGCAGGCGGCAGCATCTGATGCACTCTGGGAGGTATATGGGGATGGGAATCCAAGCTTCTGGGGTTATAGGCTGGGTAAAGAGATTCCGGAACAACAATACATCAGCGAAGTGGCAGTTGCAGATGGCATTACCGTATCCACACGCACCAGGGAGGGGGTTACAGCAGCAGGAGACTTGCTGGCGGACTTTTATGACCCAGCAACTGGTGGCCTCTTCTCGTGCCACCCTACAGATGCACAGCAGCAGCAAGAGCTGCTTACTGGGGTGGATAAGCAGCTAACACCTGAGCAGCAGCAGCAGTGCCTGGGCCCTAACGGCGACGGCACCATCACTCTGGATGAGGCCAAGGCAGCGTTGGACAGCTTGCCTAGAGGGAAGGTGCCAGGCAGCGATGGGCTCACATACGAGTTCTACAGCACATTCTGGGAGCAGTTGGGGCCAGCTTTTGTGGCAGCATGCAATTTTCTGTTCAGTCAGGATGCGGCACTGCTGTCACCGCAGCAGCGCCTGGGGCTCATCACCCTGCTGTTCAAGGGTGGGGGCAAGCCCAGGGAGCAGGCTGCCAGTTACCGCCCCATCACGCTACTGAACTGTGATGTGAAAATCCTAGCAAAGGTGGTGGTGCAGAGGGTGGGGCCTGTCTTGGGCAGCGTAGTGGACAGCACACAGACAGCATTTGTGCCTGGCAGGGACATTGCTGACAATGTGCTGCTGCACTTGGAGGAGATTGACTTCTTAAGAGCAGCACAACAGCCTGGCTGCATCCTGTTCCTGGATTTTGAGAAGGCATATGACCGTCTTGACAGGGGCTGGTTACAACAGTGCATGGCAGCCATGCAGTTCCCACCTAGCCTACTTAGGTGGGTGCAGCTGCTGCTTGCAGGCACACAGGGCCGCATTGTGTTCAACGGCGGCCATCTTAGCCGGGTGTTTGACATACCTTCTGGATGTGCACAGGGCAGCCCGCTCAGCCCGTTGTTGTATGTCATTGCAGCGCAGCCATTGGCAGCCAGATGCCGCGCGCTGCAGGCAACTGGCGAGGTGGACAGCATTAGGAGGCCAGATGGGGCAGCATCACCCTGCTGCATGCAGCATGCAGATGACACTACTCTGCATGCAGCAAGCCGGCAGGGCGCCAGCGTGCTGCTGCACAGAGCAGTGCAGCCGTTTTGTGCGGCAAGTGGGGCGAAGGTGAACGTCAGTAAGTGTCAGGGCATGGAGGTGGGCACACAGCAGCCGTTTGTAGGTGTGGACCCAACCACCAGCATTCCTTTTTTGGATACAGCACAACACCCAATCAGGCACTTGGGCGTTCTGCTGTCAACAGCAGGGGCTGAGCCACATGCGGCAGCGTTGTTCACGCAGCGGCTGCAGACGATCACGTGGCGAGTGCGGCAGTGGGCACGGCAGGAGCTAACGTACTTAGGGCGCTGCGCGGTGGCACGGCAGGTGATGGCTTCCTGTCTTACATACCATGCGCAGTTTGTGCCTATACCAGCAGAGCTCATGGCCAGGATCCACCGCCGCATCACCGCATTTGTGACAGGGCAGGGCTGCGTGCAGGAGGCTGATATTCGGCAGTGGAATGACAGCCCTCCTGCTGTAGTAGCCAGCTTATCTGTTAGCATGGGGGGTGCTGGACAGGTGGATGCCAGAGCGCATGCAGCGGCAATGCAGGCACGCACAGCAGCAGCGCTACTGCATCCCAGGCGAGCTGCATGGAAGTTCTTCATGAGGGCCAACCTGCAGCGCGCCTTGCCTGGCTTGGGGGAGGCAGTATTAGTGCAGCAGTCCAAGGTGCCGCTGCAGACAGCAGTGAGGCAGGGCAGGATACAGCAGCGGCACGCAGCATATGTGGAGGCCTTTCAGAGAGTTGGCATCCACAGGCATACAGCACACGAGGCCATGAGTAGCCAGCAAATTCAGCTGGAATTGCTGGTGGGAAACCACAGCGTAGGCAGCAGCACTGATGGTGCAATGTTGTCAGCAGTCGGCAGCTTGCCAGCGCACCTAACTCAAGGCACAGGCACCACATTGGGTCAGGTGCAGCAGCAGTTGACAGGACAACCAGCACGCGATGGCATTGTCTTGCCACAGGCATGGTGGCACACTTTGCGGCAGGGCACAGCAGCGGCATGGCAGACTGACACACAGCAGCAGTGGGTCCAACAAGCAGTGGCCGGCGATGTGAAGACCTACACTGTACACCCGGCGGGTCCAGCAGGATGGCAGCCTAGCGGCAACCACAGCAACCCCAATGGACACAGGGGACATGCAGTGGGTTCCTTGTTGTGTTGTAGATGTGTCTGCAGTGCAGCATCCCGCCTTCATGCTTCGACAGCAACAGCAACAGCAGCAGCAGGGACACCACCAGAGGCAACAGCAGGAGCATCAGCAGCAGCGGCCGCAAGAGCAGGAGCAGCAAAAGGAGCCAGCATTATTCTTGGTGGGCGCCTGGTCTGTGATCAAGGTTGATCCTAGTGTGTGGGGGCTGGGGTTTGCTGTTGGGGTGTTGCAGTTCAGGCCGAAAATGGCAACACCACGGTTGCTGCAACACCATTGTAGTCTGCACTGCAAGGAGGGGTGGGTACCAGGAATAGGCATGCGCCCGAGGTTGTGGCGCAACTGCTTAGGTGAGGAGGCGCCACAGGCGGGCTTGCAAGAGATGGAGACATCCCTCAAGCGTTCGTTTCAACAGATGCAGCAAAGCAGTGCAACTGCTGGCAGCAACACACCCAGCAACAGCCAGCGGTTCAGCGATGCTGCCCTCATGGCAGCATACCATGCACCGTGGATGGACCCTCCACGAGATAGACAGCTGCCAAGGCAGCGCGCAGCAGCAGCAGCAGCAGTGGTTACTGCACATCGGCAGCAGCAACTTCAGCAACAACAACAGATCAGCAGCCCTGTGTGCAATGACTTGCAGGATCCCATCACCCAACACATGGGTGTGGCAGACGCAAGCCAATACAACTGGGTGGCTGCATATAGACGGGCTGGTCACAAGCAGCTGCCGAGGCAGCTGCGGGAGTTTGGCTGGCGGCTGCTACATGCAGGAGTAAAGGTGGGAGCTCGGCGCATGGTGTCAGCAGGCGGGCAGGCGCAGGATCCGGCTCAATTCGCATGCCTTGCACCGCAGTGCCAGCAGCCGCCGCAGCTTGAGACCTTCACTCACTTGTTTGTGGAGTGTCCTGTGGCTGCAACAGTGTGGCAGTGGTTTGCACAGCTGTGGCAGCAAGTGCAGCCAGGGGCGGTGGTCCCTATCAACAGCCGTGTGCTGTTGTTAGATGATGCCAGTATCTGGGCACCACTTGCAGACAAGCAGCTGCTTTGGACGCACTTGCGCTTGCTGTTGCTGGAATCCATATGGGCTGTACGCAACAGCTGCCATCGACAGGTCAGCAGCAGTGCTGCAGGTGATGGGGGCAGCAGCACTAGCACTCATGCCGCAGGCAGCAGCAGCAGTGCAGCAATAGCACCTGTGCTCGGCAATAGCGGCATGGAGGGGCAGAGGCATGCCATGAATGCGCCTGGCAGTTCATCGTTCACTGCCAAGGCGGTGGCATGCCGCTTCCGAGCGGAGCTGCAGCAGCAGCTACTCAGGGAGTGGGATAGGGTTGAGGTTGATGTTAGGGTGGGATCCGGGATCCCATTGTCATGGCTGGGTGGTCGTTTCCCTGTGATTTGCTCAGAGGAATTTCAGCGCAAGTGGGCGGGTTTGTACAGAGTGTCACGGGATGGGGCAGATAGGCATATAGGGCTGAATATCACCATGGCAGGGCTGTGAGTGTGGGATGTGGTGTGTTGAATGACATGGCATAATAGGATGATGCAACGGCTGTGTAGATGAGGTGGCTTTCTGCCGCCGCATGTTGTGTTGATGGGTGTCATTGTATGGATTATTGTACGGATTATGCTTGTTGTAAGGATGTTAGTGGTACATACATGTTGCCCCAGTCAACATTCTCTGGCATTCTCTGGCTGGGACATAGAACGTTGTAGTATGTGTTGGTGCTTGTATGTACATGGATATTATATAGTATTCTGAGATGATTTTTGTACTTCCATCTATGACACTGGCAGGGGTGTGTAAAGCACCCATCTGCATATTGGGATATAGCATCACATGCATCTCTTGTCATGTATGTGTTAATGGTTGGTGGCTGAATATAGGCATTCTCCTAATGGGGGTGAACACCGACATCCCCAAACATCACATGCATGTCTCGTCATGTATGTGTTGGTGGCCGGGGGTTGAACACTGGCATTCTTCAAATGCCAACTATTGCTCTTTTGTGTCTGTGTGTTTGTGTGTGATAGTTGCTGCGTTATCAATAGGCGTGCATGACTGGTGTTGCACATAGCCAGGCTATGAGCATAGCCTTCCAAGACATCTCATGGCCTGTTACGCGCTACAGCTGATCTTTGGACGGCTGTTGTTGTAGTGGATATTGGGCACACGGTCAGGTCCTGGATGCCTTTATGGCTGCTCCTCACGGAGCTATCTATATGGCCCTGTGACAGCATCTCGAGAAGAGAGCTGTGGGGTGGGTGTCAGAACAGGTTGCCCCATGCTCTCTAAGGATCTTTTACGGAGTAAATTCGTTGTTGCTTGGTCCAGCCCATGTAACCAATTTACTTCAAAAAAAAATGGCACCTCTCAAAGGGGAGAGTGTCGTGGGGTGGGTGTGAGAACAGGTTGCCCCATTCCCTCTTGGATAATTTTTGAAGTAGGGTTGCGGTTTGCTTAGTCGAGCCAATGTAACACTTCTTTGCCAAAACAAAATGCGTCTTTGTTCACTACCATGCAGCAGCAGCAGCAGCAGCAACAGCGGCAACAGCAGCAGCAGCAACACAATCGCAGGACGGCAACATCAGCAACAGCAGCGGCAGCAGCAGCGCGGCCAGGCACACCAGCACCACGACAGCGCCCACGCGGTGGGCGCGGACCATAATGCCACAAGCACAAAAAAAATGCCACAAGCAGGAGCGCACGGCCTACGGCCTTTCAGTGTTGCAGCTGTCAATGTCAATGGGCTAGCTGCTGCTGAAAAGCGAAGGACGTTCCTTGCTTGGATGTAGCAGCAGGCATTTGATGTTGTGCTCCTTGCTGAGACCCACAGCACATCCGATCAGCAGATGCAGCAGTGGGCGCAGCAGGGGTCAGGGCCAGGTAGGCCTTGGCAGGGGTTGTGCTTTCCAGGGTTCATCAGTACGTAGTACGTAAAGGTTGACACAAAAGTAATGGTCAAATTGGGTGTTTTACAGCAAGTCTGCAACAGCAGACATACCAAACATTCATATGTTCTGAAGCAGAGCTAGGACAGCAATGCCATGCATGTCTACTTCAAGATCCTAGCTGCACAGATGAAACTGAGTCAGCCATCATGACCCAGCATAGCACAGAAAATGCCATCACCAGCAGCCTGGAGATGGCCTGAAAATGCCTCTTTTTGCATGCCAAACAAACACAGCAGCTTCAACAGCAGGATGCCTGCCAACTACTCTGAGCAGCCCCATCCTGGAACCTATAAATGATGTGCTTTTGCCCTGCATGCACTGCTGTGCCTGCAACACCCTCAAGCAGCAGATGCCAGCCCAAAAGCAACAGCACAACAAACAGCACAGCCAGCAGCACAGCAAAACCACAGCAGAACACAAGCATCAGCCCCCCACACACACCAGGGGCATGCAGCCAGAACTGTCTGCATGCCACTGCAGCAAAAATGAAGGGCTCTTGGTTTACTGCTGCGGCTGACGGCTGCGGCTGCGGCTAAGGCTAAGGCGCGCGCGTGGTATTTGCCGTATGAGAACAGCAGGAATTGAACTCGCGCTCGCATGGATCACACGCCACCACGCTACCACTATGCCATTGGGACAACTAGCACAGATTGCACTAACATATGTATTATTGATACAAAACACCGAGCTCATTGAAGTAACACTGAGACTCTGACGGCAGTTGTCAGGTGGAGGTGGGCTTGGAACAGGTGGTGCCGTGTGGCCTGCTGGAGCTCCCTAAGCTACAGTGTTTGGGTCAGGCAGTGTTGCTGTTGTCAGAACTTGAACGTGTCTGTGCCTTGCCAGGGCTTTCTGCTCAGCGCTCCGCTTATGAGCGCGAGATATGGGGCACGTGGCTGCGCAGTAGACCACAGTATGGTGATCGGCAGCAGGCTCGGCAGCATGTGCAGCATTTGCTGTCGTTTGTGCCGTCTGTGTGGCATACTGCAGCACGCGCGCACCTGGCGGCTGCCAAGCTGCCGGTACGAGCGTTGCACAATTATCCTCTGTTTCTCCTGTGGACATTTTGATTGCGCGCGAACAGTTGTGTGCTGATTTGGGTTGGCAGCGGCCAGGGGCAGACGGTTTTATACGTTTGGCTGATCTGCAGATTGCTGATGCCACGAAGCTACAACGTCTTGCTGCGCTTGATGCCATTGCGCCCCGCCATGCTGCCTTTGTTACTCGGGTTAGAGCCCTGGATGCCCTGCCGATGGCAGTCAGCCTGCCTGCAGTGCAGTCGGTATTGTCTCGTTGGTGGCAGGTGCGGGTGGCTAACGTGTACAAGGAAGCGGCGTGGCGCTTGGCTTTGGATGCATTCCCTACTGCTCAACGTATGCAGACTACTGCTGCGTGTGCAGCATGTTCTGCTGCAGGGCCTGGGGTGGAGCATCATTTTTGGACATGTCCTGTTGCTATGGCGGTGCGGCGTGAGGTGGAAAGTCAACTAAGGACGTTCAACTTGTTGCCGGCAGGTGCTGTACTGCCGTGCCGAGCTATATGGTTGGCGTGCCCCCCTCATAACGCTGTCCATCGGTTGGTGTGGGACATGGTCTGTCTTGCAGCAGTGCATGCTTTTGAGAAAGGCCGCAGGGCAGCGTGGGCTGTGTCAAGTGACCTTGGGGTACCCAGCTGGTGGAGCAAGTGGCTGTGAGAGCAGCAGTAGGTGCTTTTTGGGATGCACTTGCGGACTTTGCTGTTACGGCTAGGGTGCCGTCACGGTATAAAAATCGGCTGCTCACACAACAGCCTTTTATTGCCTGGCATACTGTGTTGCGTGGCAATGGTTTGTGTGTGGTGCGGCGGTGATGGCCTTCTTCTCACTGTGTGTGCGTGCTTTCTCTGTGAACTTCTGACACGCCAGAGCTAGCCGTCTTGCTTTGCAGGAGCTGTGAGTTGCCGTGTCGCTGCTGCAAAATGTAGTTGTGCGCCCCTTGCAGCAGCTGGCTTGTCCTCTGCTCTCTCTCCCTAGTTTGTCGCCTCAGACCGCCGCCTGCCAGGCTGTGTTGCTGCTGGTGGGTGATGTTCTGTGGGTTCAGACCGCCCGCTACACTGCATAAAGTGCAGCTTGCTGTCACTGACACTGTTTACACTAGTCCTTTGTTGCCTTTGTTTAGCATCAACACTGCGTGTGCTGTGACTGACGGCTTTGCCTGCAAGGCCATATGTCAAGTTACACACACACAGAGACTTTCTGGGGTGAGTCTCCTTGAGTGACAGCCTGTTTTGCTGAGTCATCTGCGACGTTCCAGATTTTCGGGTGTTCGTTGCAACGTAGTTGCCTGTGCACACCGTGTAACCCCTCTTCTTCTTCGACGGCAGTTGTTGGTTTATGGGGAGGTAGGGGCTGCAAGATGCCTCTGGAGTTTTACTTTGGTTGCATCTTGTGGCTTGCTATCGGGTTCTCATGATATGTGAGCTGAAAGAGGGGCAAGTGACTCGCTCTAAGGCGATAGCTTGCCCACCCCTGTAACAGACCTCTTCGACGGCAAAAACGATGTTGCGCGTACTTTTGTGTCAACCTTTAGTACGTAGTACGTAGTGCGTAGTACGCTAGAGTACGTGGCGGCTGAGACAGAGTACGCTGTAGTACGGTGCAAAGTACATTGTACTGTGGGAACTCCCCTAAAAGCCAGGCTGGTGCTTGTGGTTACACAGCTACACTTTGCCCTCACCCCTCAACCTCACAGCTGCCCCCCTCCTCTCCCTCCCTCACTCACCCTCACCCCCTCGGCCTCACCCTCACCTTCACCCCCCTCCTCTCCCTCCTCACCCTCCTCTCCCTCACCCTCGCTGCCACTCCCCTCCATCTCCTCTTCCTCATCCCACCCAATGAACTCCTCCTCCCCGACAGCCATCTTCCGCACAAGCCTGCCATTAGTGAACACAAACACTAGGTCACGCGCACGTGCAGGTGTGAGCCTGTTGCGCCGCCTGTTGTGAATGAAATCATATGAGGACCAATTGCGCTCACATGAGCATGCACTTGACACCAGAGACAACAGGGTGATGGCCAGCTTCTGCAGCTGGGGGTGGTCTGCACCATATATGCTCCACCACTGGTGCGCTGGCATCGCAGCAGCATCAGCATGCGCCTCTGCTTCACCAAACAGCCCCTCCTTGCTGCGAAAGGCAGCATATGACAACCGCACAGCCTGCCTATCAGACGCTGCCACCAGCTTGTTGATCATCTTCAGCAGGTCAGACACACATGCATCCCTGTTGTTGCCCAGGTCCATCCCCTCATCTGTCAGGAACTCAGGGTCGAGGCAGTAGGCTGCACCATGCAGCGGGCTGCTCATGTACTCCCGCTGCGTCCAAATGTCCTGCACCTCATCCATGACCTCATCATCCAGCTGCACCTCCTGCAGCCGCTGCTGCACCTTGCAGGCGTAGTAGTGGATCTGACCGCTGCTGGGCACATCTCCATCAGCAAAGCGCAGCAGCCGCAGGATAGGCTCGCACACAGTAAACGCCTGCTCAGCTGCTGTCCAGTGCGCAGCGCTCAGGATGATGTCCTTGTAGGTGTTAGCGGTGTCCTGGAATGCAAAGGCAGTGGCACATGAGCATTGTTGCACCACAAATGCTGTCAGGTGTGGGGTCAACACTTCTCACAAGGGCACTTGTGCAGCCATGTGCAGGTGTGCTGCATGCGGTACGCAACAATGTGCGGCAGCATAAGGCCAAGTCAGCAGCATCACGGCTGCCATGCACCAGGGTTCATCAGCGTCACCCTATATCCTGTGAGAAGGGGGCAGGCAATGTGCAGTTAACAGCTCTGCAAGATTTCCAACACTGCCGCACCTTGTCGGCGGCCTTCATGGTGGCGATGGCGTTGTTCCAGTTGTCGGACGCCACAAACTGCTGCAGCTTGGCCTTGACCTTGATGGTGCGCTCAATCATCAGCAGTGCTGACGCAAACATGGTCTCACCAGGCTTGATGAGCTGCAGCACACTGCCCTCTGCATTTGCCTGGTGCTGCCGCCATGCTGCCAGGGTGTGGTGGTGGTTGTTGATGAAGCCCACAAAGCCCTTGGTGTTGCTGTGCACCTCCTTGAAGTAGGACAGGGCAAAGATGCCCTCCAGCGCCAGGTCGCACACGTGTGCCACACAGGGCGACCACGTGATGTGAGGGTACTGTGCTTCAATCAGGGCACCAGCTGCACGGCAGGCCTGCGCGTTGTCAGTGACAACCTGTGCATGCACACAACAGCAGCAGCAGCAGCAGCAAAATGACAGCAGTAGCAGCAGCGCAACAGCAGTAGCAGCAGCATTGAGTTGCCTTCGTACTGAAACCTGGTGCACAAGTTGTAGGTTGCCTGACAAGGGAACCAATTTTGTCTGTGCACTGCCAGTTCCGCTTCTCCTGCCGCACCTGCACACTGCATCTGCTGCTTGAGGCATGGCCCAGCTGCTTTGCATCTCACCTGCACCACATTGTCAGGGCCCAGCTCCTCAATAGCCTCCATGAGGCATGCAGCAATGAATTCAGCAGACTTGACAGTGCCGCTGGTGTTCATCGCTGTCAGGAACTTGGCGCCCTTGGGGTTCACCGCCAGCACGTTCAGCAGGGGCCTGTTTGCGGCATCACTCCAGCCATCAGAGCACAAGGTGCCGCCTGTCTCCTGCAGCCGCTGCTCCCATGGCCGCAAGCTCTCTGTGACGCGCTTCTTGGCATCATCCAGCAGGCTGGTGCGCAGGGTGTTGTAGGCAGGTGGAGTGTAGGGGGCAGGCGCCTTCTGGACTGCCTGAATGAACTGGCGCAGGAAGGGGCTCTACACTGTGCGAAGGGGCAGGCCTTCTGCAAAAATGAAGTCAGCCAGGGCCCTGTCAATAGCCTGTTTGTCAGCGCGGGCAAAAGCCTTGCCAATCTGGTGGGCAGCAGCCACAGCTGCGGGCAGGAGCAGCAGCAGCGGCAGCAATGGTGGTCAGCAGTGGCAGCAATAATGGGCCATGCAGTCCAATTCCACGGCAACAGAACATAACAACCTGCTGTAACAGCAGACAGCAAATGCTGCAGTCCCAGGCTTGATTGCAAGCCTCACCTGGCTGGAGCGAACGGAGCCACCGCTGCCAGTTGGCACTGAGCTGCTGCCGCCTGGCACACTC
>CADDIJ020000035.1:0-31264 GCA_902809745.2 Tetradesmus lagerheimii
TGTTCCCGTTTGCAAGCTTGCTCACAATTTCGCAGTGATCTACGGGGTTGGTGGATTTCTTCCACTCCTCGTTCGGTGGTTGGGCGGAAGCCGCGCTGGAAAGCGACATTGCGTTCGTGATTGTCTCAGGGGAGCTCTCGAAGTCAATCTGCTTGAGTGCTAGGTGTCACCAGCTGCTAAGTTACACGGCAACTCGGCAAGTGACGGGTCCGTCTGCTCGTCTACCAGGACCAGCGTACTCAGCAGCGTATTGGCTGAGTACTACGTCCCGTACGCGTACTGGTACGCAGTACGCTGCCAAAATGAGCGTACTGAGCATAGTATGATGTGGTGTTTGTGCCATGGCACATGTATTGCAGGTCATGAGAAACGCTGCAGTTGCAGTTCGTCCGAGTTCAGCCGAGTTTGGTGCAGATATTGTTTGTGAAGGTTTGAAGTCCTGAGTTTCTTTGTATTGCCGATGTAACACAGCACACAACTGATGCTAGCTATGCCCTTCGAGCACAGCGTCGCCCCAGCTCTCTTACCATGATGTATCTTTGGGCCAAAGAGACGCGTCTTGCAGCCACTTGCAAACTGGCGCCACCGCACAAACTTGGCAATTTCCCGCCCACGCGGCCCCTCCGGGGCCTGAAAATGGCGCCTGGCACCTGGCCCCTCCCTTCCCCCCCAAATTTGGCCACCCCACATATATGGAAAATTCGCCGCAGTCTGCCCTGGTTTGGTATTTGGTGGTTGTGGAGAGAATGTGCTGAGCTGCAGCAATGTTATGAAAGCGCTGTCAACATAGCAGCCTGTTGAGCATGGCTTGTCTCGTTCTTGTCTCGTCTAGTATATTGTGCCTGCTGAACTGCATGCCATAGTAGTAGTAAAGCATGTGCATGTCGCACAGTACACACCTCTGCACATGCGTGCTTGGCTGGACTGGTCTGTCATGGTGGGTGTACATGTTGCCACTGCAGCTGGCAGGTTGCCAGTTGCGACCTACTAGTAGGTGTCAAGCACTGCCTGGCTGCACTGAATGTAAGCCGTGCATGCGTGACAGTTGCGCATTTGCCAGTTGTTCTAGCAATCCAGCTGCAGTTGCTTGCACTAATATTGTTTTTTCATGTGCTACGTCATTGTATGGTTGTCGGGCGCATCAGGCCTGACGGTCAGGTGCCTCAGCTATGGCTTAATGGGTAACATGATGATGATGATGATGATGATGATGATGATGATGATGGTCAGGTGCCTCAGGCAGGGCCTGCCAGCAGTGCTGCCAGAAGGCGGTTGGCAACCAGGTGCTGCTTGATGTTGTGCCCCTGGCGTGGCCCAGGCTGCCATCTGAGGCGCCAGTTTAGCTTGGCTGACGCCAGCCTCCAGCGGAGGCAGTTGGGCCCTCGCTGAGTGACACTGGTTGGTCCATCTCAGCTGAGCAAGGCTGTCTCTTCAAAAAGCGAACTTCGCTTGCTGTTCCATGTCAATGATCCTTATACAAGTGACACTGGTTGGTCCGTCTCAGCTAGGTAAGGCTGTCTCTTGCCAAGTCAACGACTTTGACTCAGTCACAAAAAGTTTTTGTGACAGCACCAAGCCAGAGCTGTGAATGCTGCTCAATATGGACGTTGTAGTCGTATTGCTTTGATGTTTGCTCTGGTTTGAATCTGCTATCTAGCTGTCATGGGCGGTGATGAGAAGCAGCCAGGCTGGCACCTGTATGAAGGTACGTACCTGCTGGCACCATGCGCTGGCTTTGTGGCAACTGCTGTGCAAGGAGAGCCTGATCGGCATGCCACAGTGCCATGCTAAGTAGGTACTGTGTACAGAAATTTACGGTGTTGATGGTCTGCTCTGTGTGATTCGTCTGATGCGTGCAAATCTGCTTGGCCCAACATCGCAATTGCAGGCCCTGTCGGACCTGATGGCGGGTAGACAGCTGAAATTGCAGCGACGTCCATATGTTGGACCGATTGCGAAACGATTCTTGGTAACTCATACACATATACCCTTGCTATACAGCCCTTGCCAATCAGCAACGAGGTATTGTCTCTGAGAGCCCTCCTGTCACACTTGAGTTTGGCGCACAGACATAGCTGATGCCTCCTGCTGTGACCATCCCTTTTCTCTCAGTGCGGAGACGTGTTTCAGGTGGGCACGCTTGTATCTCCACGCATGAGCCGTGAGCAGCACTGTCACCGCCGGCACTCGTGCTGCTCTGCGGCCTGGTGGTTGCTGATCAGTGCAATGCTTTGGATCGCCTGATGCAGGTTTTATAAGGCCGAGAAAAATGGCTGCTCCTCAGCTCATCTGGGAGGTGGTGAAGGGCCACAACAGCTTCGTGAGGAAGAACCTCAACGGCACCACCTTCTCCGCAGAGGCTGGCAACCTGTACAACAAGCACTCATACAAGTACAGCGGTGAGCAGCGTGCCTAGCTGCGTGCAAGATGTGCTGCCCCTGCTGCAGGTGCTGCTGCCTGGTGCTGCTCGTATTGGTGTAGGCTGGATGCAGCTGCCCAGGGGGTGCAAACGTAAATCAGGCGCAACAGAATCAGGGCAGCTGCAGTTGGAGCTTCTGGGAGTGACTGAGCAGCAGCAGAAGCAGGTTGTGCAACTCAGCTGGGTGTTGGCAGGCGTGCACAGCTGGGTACAGCAGCGGGAGCAGCGGAAGCAGTACGGCAGCATTCACGATCACTCGCGAGATGCTTTCATCTTGAGCAGAAATATACGTGCCGGCAGTGGCAGCTGCTGGATGTAAGCAAGGAGCAGCTGCAGTGGTGTAGGGGGCGCGGCCTGGTTGGGCTGCAACCACGGCCACTGTGATGCAGGGCCGCATGGCAGCGGGACCGTCTGGGTTTCAGGCTAGCACCGGACGCTAGCGGCTAGCGGCCAGCCATTGGCAGCAGCTGCACATCAGCAGTGGTGGCAGGGCAGATAGCATCGACAGCAGCGGCAGCAGATGTGGCGGTGTTGTGTCCTTCACGCTAGCACACCAGCAATTCTAGAAGTCACGCCAGTGTCGCCTGCTATGTTCCGTTGTTCGCTGTTCACATGCGCAACCTGCACACCCGCTGCTCAGCAACTGGTCTGCTGCTGGGCTCCGCGTTCTGGTTGAGCCTGTCTGTCAACACACTGCTGCTGCTGCTGCTGCTGCTGCTGCCAGGCCTGGTCAACGAGAAGACCGTGGACATCAGCGCTGAGGGTGATGCCGTCAAGGTGCGACACAGCAGCACAGCAGCTGCGCCACAGCAGCACAGCACGGTTTGATCGTCCTGCAAGCAGCAGGGCAGACATGAGGCAGCAGGTGGAACAGAGCCGCAGGAGATGCAGCTGCACTGCGGCAGCAGCAAGGGAGCCGGTCGTCAGCAGCAGGAGCAGTATGAGGCCGCAGTTAGCGTCAGATCATCAACTGGCAATTGGCAGGTGTCTAAGCGATGTACATGCTGCACTGCAGCCTGCAGTGTTGTGTGGGGCACTGCGGCATAGTTGGTGGGGTTTTTGAGGTGGCTTATGCAGCTGCATGTTTCGGTTTGCAACGGCAACAGCAGCACGCACAGCCAGGTCGGCTGTCCTCAGCCAGGCAGGCAGCATCATCTGCAGCGTGCTTGTCGCAGCACATGCAGCGGGTGGCAGGCCAGCAGCCTGCCTCAGCAGCGCAGCCAGGCATGGCCATGATCAGCATGGATGCTGGCAGCAGCAGCAGCAGCAGCCGCCGAGCAAGGAGGCCTGTTGCAACCGAGCAGGCAGAACAGATGCATCCTGCACAGTCCATGTCTGTCGCCAGCACTGCTTCCGCATGCTATGCAGTACACTGACTCCTGCTGCTCTTGCCTTGCCGCTGCCGCTGCTGCTGCTGCTGCTGCTGCAGGTGTCCAAGAAGCGCAGCAAGAACGCCAGCAAGCCTGCGCAGTCTCTTGCCAGCAGCGTGAGCAAGAAGAACGGCAGGCGCGTGCTGAAGAGCGTGGCCAAGGAGGTGGCGGGATACAGGCCAGACCTCAAGGTGGGGAGGGGGGGGAGCCTGCTGCTTGGGGTGTTGGGTTGGGGGAAGGGGGAAGGAGGGGTTTCGGCTGGTGGTCTTGGGCCCTCAGAGTCTTCTTTTGTAGATGACCAGCTTCTGCCGTGTAGGGTGTAGGCAAGCGCTTGAGCAGCCACCACCCTCAGGTGCACTGCGGCAGCTGAGGGGAAGGCGACATCAGAAGCGGGTGCACCAGCCAACATGCTATGGTTGGGGCTGTGATCAATGGTGCTTGCTGCGCAAGTGGTGCCGAGCGTGACGACACGCTGCTCATCAGCAATGGCAAGTCACACGTCACACTGCACAGCACTGTTTACGGCGTCAAACAATGCGCAGTCCAGCAAATTTGGTGCTCTGATGCAGTACGCACGTGCTTGTTGGATGCGTTGTCTCTGTGGGCGTGCTGCTGACGTGTCATGCTGCTGTGTTTCTGCTGCTGCAGGCCGCCGCAGTGGCCCGCGCCGCCGCAGTGGTGAAGAGCATCCGCGTGAAGACGGCAGCTGCCAAGGCCCAGTAAGCTCTGCTGGCGCTGAAGCAAGCCGCTGACGAAGCGCGGCAGCAGCAGTAGTGTGCGTTGCAGCAGCAGCCGTGCTGCTAATGCTGGCGCGTGTGGTGTTCAGATGCAGGTGCCGTTGGGTGCTGGTGTAACTGCCCGATATCTGCTGCCTGTTGTATACCCACGTCGACTGAGAGGCTTCAGCAAGCGGATGTAGCAGTCTAAGAGCCTCTAAGATTCCTCCAGCAATGCTGGACCAGCACGCACTAAACAACCCTACTTGCCACACTAGTCACGGGATCTGCGAGCTGCTTTGTTGAGTTGGCCACCTGAGCACGCCATCTTACTGCCTAATTTGTTTAACCAATGATACCTGTCAACCCACAGTACTCCGCGATATAGGCGATCAGCTACTTACGCTTGTGCCAAGCCTTGTTGACACCAGGATTAGTTCGCCCTGCAGTTGCACTCGGCAGCCCAAAATGCTAAACAGTACTTAACGTTGGCTGTATACCACGAAAATACACCCACATAAACGAGTCGACAAATGTTCGCCAGACTTGCAGCGAAGCTCCCAGTCAGCAGGCACATGTTCTGCATAGGTTGCGCACGAGCGTGAAGTGAGAGTTGCTGCATCCGCTACATGAGAGATAGCTGTGTGATGCGCTCAAAGGATGCGTCTCAGTCAATGGAGCTGCAAATACAGCAGCAGCAGCAGCAACAGCAGGGACAGCAGCAGGGACAGCAGCAGCAGAGCACTGCGCGAGAACGATGGCAGGGTGCACTGCGTGTGGCGCTGTTGTCTGTGCACTTCCAGTCAGCGCTCCAGATAGCTGCTGGCATGTTTGTGGCCTGCCTGTTCACCTTTGTGAGGTGAGCGCACTGCTGCTGCAGCAACAGTACTGAACAGGGAACAGAGTGGCTCCACAGCTCAAAATGGATCAAATATCTGATAAGGAACTCAGGGCTGAGGCAAACTCGTAACAGCGTGGCTGTTAGCATGGTGTGCCATGTCAGGTGTGCAGTGCAGCGCTGCAGCTGCGGTGCAAGCAAACTCCTAGGCCTGCGGGTGCGAGTGCACTCTCCCCTCTGCAGCAGACCTTTTGTGGTGGCGCACCTGCACTGCAGTTTGCTCCATTTCTTTCATCTATGACATAGGTGCATACGGCGAATGCACACCAAACCATGCAAACGTTATAACTGCTGCACCCGTCGACACGTCCCGCATGCTGCAGGGCGCTCAACTTTGGGCCGCAGTCGTGTGTGGTGGCCACGCTGTTCCTGGTGGCTGCCGTCATGTCCAGCCCCAACAACCACCTGGGCTCCCGCATCAACGCGGCAGCAGCAATGGTGGGCGCCATATGGCCGGGCGTGGCGGCGGCATGCGTTGTGGTGAGCACAAGACAGGCAGCAGCAGCAGCAGCAGCAGCACAGCAGTGGTACAAAAGTTGCCGAGCAAACAAGCAAGATTTCTGCTGGTAGCAGCAGACTTGGTTCCTCCTAATATGTTCACCGCAATGCTGTTTTCAGTGTCCTCAGTGCACAGCCTCCTGCAGCTCTTCAGCTTGATGCTTCATGCATGTGCCTGGTGCTGTGGCGGCGATGCGGACACTGCAGTGCTCACTGTGCCGTGCCACTGCTTCATCAATCATCTCTTCTCCCATCATGCCTTGCTGCAGGTCGGGCTCTCCAGCGTGAGCCGGTGCATGTGTCTGGTGCTGTGGCGGCCATGACCGCGGTGTACTGCTCACTGCGCCGTGACTGCTTCGTCAATACCTTCTTCTCCATCATGCCTTGCTGCTGCGTCAGGGCTCTCCAGCGTGAGCCGGTGCATGTGTCTGGTGCTGTGGCGGCCATGAACGCGCTGTACTGCTCACTGTGCTGTGACCGCTGCTCTGCCATCATGTCTCACTGCGCGCCAGGGCTCTCTGGCCATGCTTGCGCTGCAGCTGGGTGGGCTGGCTGCACTTCAGGGCTCGCTGCGCTGCAGTGCTCACTGTACCGTGACTGCTGCTCTGCTGCTGCCTTGCTGTGCGTCAGGGCTCGCTGGCCAAGCTGGCGCTGCAGCTGGGTGGGCTGGCTGCCATGACTGCGGTGCACTGCGTGCTGGGCGTGGCGGTGCTGGCACTGCTGGCCATCAACAGGGTGAGCCGGGGACACGCTGCTGCTGCTGCTGCTGCTGCTGCGACAGCTCAATAATGCATTGTTTGACATCAAAAGTCAGCCAGCAGCCTGTGAGTGGACGAAGCGTCTGTGCTGACCTTGCCGGCCATGAGCATGGGAACACAAGCAGTGCTACAGAGGTGGCATGCTCCTTTGATGTGCTGGGCATGCAGACTGCACCTTCTGCATGGCCACCTGCACATACGCAAGAGATGTGTTGTCACTTGTTGCACATACGGTGCAGTCTGGCACTGCCACTCCCCTGCTGTGGGCAAGTTTACCATGCTGTTCCGGATGCTGCTGCCTGGGCCTGCTTTTGCGTGTGTAGGTTGGTGCTGCGCCGCCAATGCTGTGGGCGCTGGGCATGCAGCTGCCAGTACCTTTGTGCTTGCCTTTGTGTACTGCTTTGTGTACTGCTTTGTGTACTGCTTTGTGTACTGCTGCATTCTTTTACCAGCTGCTGCTGCCTGGGCCTGCTTGCATGTGTAGGTTGGCGCTGCTCCGGCCATGCTGTGGGCGCTGGGCATGCAGCTGCTAGTATGTTGCTGCTTGTCTTCAGCCGCTGCTGCATGCTGCTCCAGATGCTGCTGCCTCTGCCTGCTTGTGTGCACAGGTTGGTGCTGCTCCGGCCATGCTGTGGGCGCTGGGCATGCAGAGCTGCCTCGCGTTTGGCCTCACCAGCATCACCGCATGGAGGCTCACAAGCGTGGCAGAGGTGATGACCACTGCCTTGCCTGCGGTGTTGATTCTGGACCATGTACAGTGGATGTGATTTGCAGTGTGGCATCACTGTAGTTTGTCTGCTGCACTGTGGCTGATGCGCCTCAGAGTGGCACTGCAGATGATGTGTTGAGTCGCTGTAAGCATTGCCATTACCACAGCAGCAGAGGTGCAGCTGCTGTGACCTGGGCCTACAAAAGCGATAGCGCAACTGAGAACTTGTATGTGTGCAGTGCAGTGCAGCATGATGACAAACCTGTCATTTGATATATATTTGTGTGCACATTCTCAATGCTTGCACTACGGCTGCATCAGAGCACCATGCTTTGCACAGCAGTGCTGCAGCGGGTGCACTGGCTCAGCTGCTTTGCACCCACCACCGCTGCCTGCTTGCTGTTGCAGGTGTGGCACATTGGTGGTGTGCTGCTGCTGGCAGCTGTGATTGCTGCTGCTGTGGCTGTGCTGGCTGCTGGCCTGGTGCTGCCCAGCCTGGCGTCTGAACAGGTGCGCAAGTAGCAGCAGCAGATTGGTTCAGTCTGTGTTCACAGGGTTGAAGCCTGATGAAGGGTGAGGAGCCCAAAACGCGTCGCTTCCTGATGTGACCAAGACAAGAAACCAACAATAGCTTGAACTGTACGTCAAACAGCGGTAGCCAGTCGGAATGTAAACTTGCCTTCAAACTGCTGCTGTGGCTGTGCTGGCTGCTGGCCTGGTGCTGCCCAGCCTGGCGTCTGAACAGGTGCGCCCGCAGCAGCAGCAGCAGCAGCAGCAGCACCATGCTGCATGTTGACGCGCCGGCCACCTGTGTTCAGCAGGCAGTGTTCAAACTGTGCGCACGCTCAGTGCTTTGACACGGATCTCATGTTCAACCTGTGATCATCCGCTGCACTTTGTTGACATCATGATGCTGCTACCTCACCAGGTGCAGGACATACTGGCAGATGTGCTGCGCAGGGCAGGCACCGCCAGCTCACGCTACGCAGCACGACTCTTCAGGCCAGTGCAGCAGCAGCAGCAGCAGGGACCTGCCGGCTCTGCTGAAAATGGTGGCTCCAGCCTTCCTGCTGCTGCTGTTGCGGCGGGCACACACCCTGCAAACAGTGGGAAGGACATTACATCATCATCATCATCATCATCAGCAGCAGCAGCAGCGGCGGGAGATGGGACAGGCAAGGCAGCTGCAACCACAGCGTCAGGCTACTGGTACAGCAGCAGCGCCAGCCTCAACCTAAACAAGCTCGGCACAGCAGCCAGCATGCAGCTGTACGAGCCAGGTGATGCAGCAGCGCTCGTAGCAGCAGCAGACAACGACATAGATGACGCCACCTGGCTCGCACTGATCCAGCGCAACAGCGATCCAAGCCCTGACCCAAACCCCAACGCCTACAAGTGCCCCATGCCGCAGCTGCAGGTCAGCAGCCTGAGGCCGCAGCTGGCTCTGGCTGCGCAGCTGCTTGCTGCTGCTGCTGTGGAGCCGCAGTGGGCGCGTGGGTTTGGGGTGGTGGGCAGCAGCAATGCGCGGCTGTGGTTTGATGCTGCTGCCTGGGACGGGGTGATCAAGGTGCTGCTGCTGCTGCTGACTAGGTAATCTGGTGTGGTGTGTTGACCTTAGGAACGAACGCTTGCGGCTGATTTCCGCCCTCACTGCTTGCTCAGCAGTCTCTGGATGCTGTTGTGCAGACAGGTTGCAAACAGGTTGCAAGCACGACGCATTCCATTGTGCCATTGTTTTGCCAGCTGCTGAATTTTCCTGACCACTTTGGAGGCGGGTGCAGATGTCTGCAAACCTGGCTGCTGCCTTTGACATGACTCACATCACTGCTGCTGCTGCTGCTGCTGCAGGCTGTCAGCGTTGGAAGCAGTGGTGGAGGATGGCCAGTCGCTGCATGACTCATCCTACGTGATGTCACCCGAGCTGCAGTCGCGGCTGCGCCTCGTCTACTCCCAGGCCTCAACATCACTCGCTCTGATGGCAGCAGCAGCAAAGGGATACGGCAGGCACAGCAGCAGCAACAGCAAGCGCAAGCAACCTCAGCTGCAGCAGCAGGGTGATGAAAAGGATGTTGAGCAAGGCAGCAGTGGTGGTGGTGGTGCTGCGTCAGGGCCGTTTTGTGGCTGTGTGGGTGCTTTTGGTCGCAGCTGGGCCCAAGCCAAAGAGGAGCTTGCGCAGTTCATGCTGGTGAGAGGGGTTGGCTGCTGTACACATGTGAACAGGTGCATGCACAGCGTATGGAGCGTGTGAGAGTTGTTGTGGAAGCCTTGCAACGGTTGGCTGTGCATATCTTTGCTGCAGCATGCACACACGCCAGCGGGCTGTCGCTTGCTCCACAAGGGGCATCTGTGTGGGGGGGGGCAGTTCATGCTGGTGAGAGGGGGTGGCTGCAAACAGGGGGTGCATGCAACCAGGTATATGAGGGGTTGCATGCAAACAGATATACCAGGGGGTTCATGCAAATAGGTATATGAGGGGCTGCATGCAAACATGTATATGCAGAGCGTACGGCGCATGTGAGGGCGAGCTGTTATGGAAGATTGGCTGACCGGATTGGCCGTGCAATACACACTGGCGGGCTGCCATGGGCTGCTCCACAAGGGGCATCTCCGTGTGTGTGGAAGTTTTCGGAAGGGGCGGGAAGGGGGGGCGGAAGTGCACGGCAGTGCTCCATGTGATGGCCACACAGCTGCTGACGCGCTGCTGATCACTCTAAACTTTTCCATTCATTGCGACTGCAAACATAATGCAGCAGAAGCAGCACTCACATGGCTAGCTGATCACTCTGAATCGGTGCCAACTTTCTGCTGCAGAGCGCAGGCTCACCTTGGAGAGCAGGACATGCGCATGTTGATGCTGATCAAGCTAAGTGTGGTACACGGTGTCTGCTGGCATGGCCTTACCTATGTCTGCTGCTGCTGCTGCTGCTGTGCAGGAGGACACGCAGCGCTACTGGCGCAGTGTGCTGGAGGCACCCCCAGGCAGCCCCAGCGCGGTGCCACAGCTGACACAGGTGAGCGCAGCGCCGTGGAATACGGCATACTCAGCATGCCAGGGGATTGGTTCATCATCATGTTATCAACTTCAAGCCATAGCCGCAGCATGCGGCATCTACATGTTGGTGGCGCCGGCTGCCGCAACGCATGTGCAAGTCGCAGTGAGCGCTGTGGCGGTGTCACCATTGCTGCCACAAACAGCAGCTCTGTTGTGTCGCACGTGCGCACAGGTTGGGACTGGTGGCACCGGGAACCAGCAAATGGAGTGCCAGCGCAGCTCTGGAGTAAGGATCATGTCTCGGCATCACATTTTGCATGTTAGACTGGGAACATCGCTCGCTTTCGAGCCAATGACAGGCTGTTAATTGAAACAGGACAGGCACCAGTGTGGACGCCTTACACAACCTGTGGCCACCTGTGCGGTGCGTATATGAAAGACAGTGGCACTATCAGACACAGAGGACGGCACACAGCGCACCCTCATGAGGTAGCCGCTAGGTAAGGTAGTGGCTAGGAGGCTAGATACTTTGGTCTGCTGTCCTCCCAAGAGACGCGGCTTCTTGTGTGGCAGCATGTGCCTGGCAGCCCCACCGCGGGTGCCGCAGTGCAACACGTGAGGGAGGAGCGCTGCACATTGACGGCTTGCTTACTTTGTTGAGTGGCCGGCTGCAGGTGCACCACCTGATGTTCACCTGGAGAATTCTTTCGAAACTGGCGTTTTTTCTCTGCCGTGGTGCAAGTTGTTGACTGTCATGTGGTATGAACCTCATCATTAAAGATCAGTTTTACCCCTGCAGGCTGAATTGAACGACAAGTGTTGCCCCTGCAGGTGCGCCACCTGATGTTCACCTGGTGCCTCACCAACGGCATCATCGACACACTGGCTGACCTGGAAGCAGCACTGGCAGCAGCAGCATGCAATGCGCCGCCGCCCTCTCGCCTGCAGCGTGCATTCGGCTGGGCGCTGCCACTGCTGCCGCTGCTTGGGGGCGTGCACCTGGCCCGCAACTGGGGTGCAGTGCTGGGCAGGACGCTGCCTGCTGCACTGCGCCAGGGCTCAGAGGGTGAGTGCATCCATACAAATGATTCTGAGAACATTGTGATGTGGTCAACCTGAAGGCAATTGCCAGCTGTATAGGCTCATATGGGCACAGGCATGTTGAGGTTTCACAGCTCTGCTTGGCCGTTGGCTGCTGCTGGCAACACCCACCCACCAGCTGAGACAGCACCCACTTTCCATACTGCACAGTGGCATAAGGTTGGCAAGCCCATTCCTCCTGCTGCTGCTGCTGCACAACCCTTGTCTGCCCCAGCAGGGCTGTCAGCGCTGGTGTCCCAGCCGGTGTTCCAGGCTGGCGCCAAGTACTGGCTGGTGCTGAGCCTGATGCTGGTGGCCACGCTGCTGTCGCTGCTGCTGCTGCTGCTGCTGCTGCTGCTGCTGCTGCGCACCCCTTGTCTGCCCTGCCAGGGCTGTCAGCGCTGGTGTCCCAGCCTGTGTTCCAGGCGGGGGCCAAGTACTGGCTGGTGCTGAGCCTGATGCTGGTGGTGGCCACGCTCAAACGGGCACATGCATGTTTGGCATCACCAACCTACTAGCTGAGACAGCACCCCCTGTCTGCACTGCACAGTGGCATAATAATGGCAAGGCCAAACCTCCTGCCGCTGCCGCCGCCGCTGCTGCTGCTGCTGCTGCTGCTGCTGCCTGCACAATCTTGTCTGTCCTGCCAGGGCTGTCAGCGCTGGTGTCTCAGCCTGTGTTCCAGGCAGGTGCCAAGTACTGGCTGGTGCTGAGCCTGATGCTGGTGGCCACGCTGCTGTCGCTGCACTACGACCCGGCCCTGGTCAGCCTCAACCCGGCCTTTGGCTACGTGGCGGCATCGCTGGCCATGAGCGAGCGCGTGGAGGTCACATTCTCCAAGGTGGGCACGGGGGGATGCGCGCACCATGTGCTGATGCCCTGTCCATTTTATATCCTTGTTGCTGTTGTAGCCTACGAGCGCATTGCCATCTTACAGACAACACAAGCTGGTCTGAGCTGGCATTGTTGCGGCCATCCTTCTTTTGCAGCTCGTGCAACCTGTGGTACATGGTGTGCATTCGTGCTCTCCTGCTGCAAATGTCGTTCTGCCTGCCGCCACGCTGCCTGCTGGCGCTGCCAGTGCTGGCTGCAGGTGACCTAGCGCAACCCCCCCTCAAGCATATAACATGCCTTGCACCCATGTACATGTTCTGGCCTTATGTTGCAGGTGTCGTTTTGGGTTGCTGGCACGCTGGCTGGTGGCGGGCTGGGCTACCTGGCCATGATGAGCCCAGCAACAGCCACGCAGCCGCTGCTGCTGATGGGCGTGATGGTGGGCGCTGCACTGCTGGTGGGCCTGCTGACGCCTACTGCTGCGCGTGTGGGCATCACTCTCACACTCATGACGTTGTCAGCACTCGTGCTGTGCCAGGTGAGTCAGCGCTGGGCTGTTGGGATTGTGCGATACGTTCAGGGCGTGTGCACTGGCACGTGCGGGGATAAGTCACGCTCAAGGCACTGTCAGCATGGTGCTGTGCCAGGTGAGCCAGCCGTGGGCTGTGTTGTGTGCGATATGTCGCACGACGTGTAAACGTACTGGTTGTGTGCGCTGCCACGTGTGGGGATGACTCACGATATAGGCACTGTCTCTGACATGCAGGATGGTGCTGTGCCAGGTGTGCATGATGGTTGGCTGCAATTTGTTGTGTTGTCACAACCGCCCCCCCCCCCCCCCCGGTCAGGGACAGTGCATTGGCTAGCAGAACCCAAATGCACCAGCGGCTCGATCATGCCTACCATTGCACTTCACTCAGCACCAATACCTTGGGCTCTGCTGCTGGTGCTGCTGGTGCTGCTGCTGCAGTGCTGCTCAGCTCCTGGGCGTGCAGAGGTCGCTGCTGCGCGCGTGGTGGCTGTGCTGGCTGGCGTGCTGACGTCAGCGTTCGTGTGCAACTACATCCTGCCCTGGTACACCAGCAGCTGGGCCATAGGTGTGCTGGCTGACACCTACATGAAGGCAGCAGCGCTGCTTGGCCAGATGCTGGCGCAGACATACAGGGACGGCGCAGATGCTGTTGCCAAGTATGAGGCTGCGTGTGTGCCGCCCTTGAAGTCACGCTCCGCTGTGCACCTGCGCAGCGCTGGACCAGACGGTGTGGGTGTGGGTTCAACAAGAGGTGGCGACAGTGACGAGGGCCAGCAGCAGGGGCAGCAGCAGGAGCAGGGGCTGGCTGGCTGTGCTACCTACTCAGCAGCAGAGGTAGCAGCAGCAGCAGCTGTGGCAGATGCTGTGCAGGAGGCTGCGAAGGAAGCTTTCCCCTTTGCTGGCCTCTGCAGCAGCGACGATGATTCGAATGATTCTGGTGCTGGTGCTGCTGGTGGCTGTGTTGACGTGTGCAGCGCTGCTGTGCTGCAGCGTCTGGTGGCGCGGCCACTGATTGAGGTGCAGGTGTCACTGCTGAAGGACACAGTGGCCTGGAGCAGGGGCGTGCTGGTGACACCACCGGTGAGGCCGTGATGATGATGCGCAGCAGTGCTGGTGCGGTGCGCTAGCAGCAGCAGCAGCAGAAACACAAAATTGTGTGGCGTTAAGAAGTGGGCGCAGGAAGCAAGGCAAGCTCACCCTTATGCCGTGTGTCTGTGCCATGTGGGCTGCCCCTGCCAGCAGCACTGACAGATGGCCATAGCCTACACACTGGCTGCAACTGAGCAAACATGTGCTGCTGCTGCTGCCTGTGTGCAGGTTGTTCGCCAGCTGCTGGGTGTGCTGCTGTCGCTGCTGGACAGGCTTGCGGCCATGCAGCTGGCCATGGCCCCGCCCAGCATCTCGGGGCGCTTCACAGGTGAGGGAGGCCCTGCAGCAGCTTCTGTGGTTTGTGGTGAATCTCACGTCTCTGACACGATGCTGCCACACAAGTCACAGTGATTTCACGATCATGTCGGTTGCACAATTGTCTTTTGAGAGGGCTCTTGCAGCTGACATGCTGCTGTTGCTGCTGCAAGGTGCAGGTGTGCACCACCTGCACTGAAGGGTGGTCATGTGCCATTGATTGAGCCGACAGGGCTTGTGCTGCCACTGCTAGATGTTATTCAAATGCTTAGAAGTGATGGACACCTGCTGTCATGCTGCAATGTGCAGGCGTGCACCACCTGCACTACGGCACAGCGCTGAAGGAGGGCCAGGTGGCGCTGATGGAGCTGATGGGGCTGCTGGTGTCTGCGGTGTCTGCTGCGCTGCACGCGCCCAGCCCGCAGCACCTGCACATGGTCAAGGTGCTGGTGAGTGATGCGCGACCTGTGTGCTGCTGGTCAGCTCACCCCGCGCGACCTTGCAGGTGCTAATACGTGCCACACACGTCCGCATTTGTGAAAAGGCCGTTCTCAGAGTACAAGCATGAGACCTGAGCTGGGCAGCTGATGAGCAGCTGCCTAAAGAACAGGCCTGGTATGGTTCAGGTTGCCACCTGCGGCTCTCTGGCAGCATTGAGGTCCCCCAGCGGCTGGCGGGTGGTGCAGGTGCTGCTGCTTGCTACTGGGCGGGCATCCACGTTCACAGCTGTGCCTGGGCTGTTGAAAGTGGTGCAGGTGCTGGTGAATGTGATGCCTGCGTCTGCTGGGCGACCGTGGGGGAGATCAGCGCTATCCAATGCGCACGGGCCATGCCACCGACTAGCCTGATTCCGCTTAGCGTGCTGCTCTGACTGCCTCTTGTTACTGCTGCTGCACGGCTGCCCCTGCAATGTCCTGCAGATCCGATCGATCGAGCGGCAGCGTGTTGGCATGTACAGGCAGATGCGTCAGCTGCGGCAGGAGCTGCATGCCATGGTGCTGAGCCGGCACTCGCGGCTGGCTGGGACAGCCGGCGCAGCCATTGCTGAAGCACAGGATCACAGCCAGCAGCAGGGCGGGCAGCAGGGCAAGCAGAGCTCAGAGGAGCAGCAGCAGCGTGAGGCTGCAAAACGTGTGATGCTGCTGCTGGGAGGCGTGGATGATGTGGTGAGCGGTGCTGTTGCTGCTGTTGCTGCTGCTACTGTCAGCCATTACTGCTCAAGTTTGCATGCATACTTGCACATGTTGTTGGACCACCCCAGTGGTGTGCAAATGTTCACCACGCTGTGCTGCTGCAATCGTATGCACATAGTGCTGGCATGGCAATTGTCACGATCTGAATGTGTCCTCAGCGTCAGCCTGTTGCATCAGCAGCTCAGATCGAGAATGGCATCCTTGTTTCACAAATATAGCCACATTCATCCCAGGTCCCTGTGACAGCATCTTGGCATGCTGCCTCACATGCCGTGACAGGCTGCAGCTGAGCTGTCAGCTGCTCAGGGGCACGCGCGTGCCGGCACAACTTGTATGCTGTGATACAGCATGTGTAACAAGGTAATTGCTGCTGCCGCAGGTGCGCTTCCTGGGCTTCCAGTTTGCGCAGATCAAGTGCGCAGACAAGGCAGTCGCAGCAGCCAAGGTGGCCATTGCTCAAGGCTGCCGCCAGCGCAACACCAAGCTCTGCACGCTCAAGTGAAACAGCAACAACATAGTCCTAGCTGCTGGAGATATGCTGCTGGTGACAGGGTAGCTGGCAATGACGGTACGTCACTGGCTGGCATCCTCATCATGTCACCAATATATACATTGATGAAGCCACTAGCCTTGGTGTGTTGCGAGTTGCTAGGCTGTTGAGCCGCTGTCTGTATTTTGTCGTGCTTGACGATGTTGTGGATATCACGGCATTGGTCAGTGGGCAGCACGCAGCGGCGCAATGGCATGCCACTGCCGCGCGCATGATGCACATGGACAATCGTGGCGCACCTACCAAAAGTGTACAGTACAGCCCACCTCTGGACTTTATTGTGGCAAAATGTGCCGCCGACAGCGTCTGTTGCGAGCATAGTTCCAATCTGGCCAGGCTTTTGTGTGCGGAAATTCATGCGCTCACCAATGGAGATGCCGTCAGCTTCAGCATGGTTACTGGGCTGTGAGCTGAAATAGTGTTACATGGGAAACAAGTATACCGTACTGTGTGACAGGATATGTCCATTGTGGGGCTCACATATACAGCCTGTGTTCTCATGAACGTCACATTTGCACCGCAATTTGAGCAACAGCCTGCCCAGCTGTCCGAGAGCGACAGTTCAGCATGGTTTTGAGACATTTTGGACAGTATCACCCCACTGAGGCATGATGCTGACCTCCTTCAGTACCAAGTGGCCAAGCATAGACTTTGAATCAGTTTTGTTCCTTGACACACTTGGTGCAGTCAAGAGACCTTTTGTGGGTTGCAGTTGCCGCTGATTGCTGTCAAGTTGACACTGTCAACTGCTGACGGTCAGGCTGCGATCTGATGACGAAGTTGCTGCAATGATTTCTTCATATCATTCTCATATACGTGTATAATAGGCTGGAAGTAATGGCTGCATGTACGCAGGTTGCTGTTGCCAGGAGCTGAGATTGCCGGAGAATGGTGCCAATGGGCCTATGGCTGGCCAGCAGCAGCAGCAGCAGGTGGTAATCAGGTGTCATGACATTACGGTGCCAGCCACTGAGCATACCTTGATTATATATGGAAACAGCTTGTGCATTCGCGTCCAAATTCACGCCAGAACCACTGTTGCTGGAGCAGCAGAGCACGCGTCCTGCATGCAACTTGATAACCTGCGCAGGTCAAATTTGATGAGCGCGACCAGCTGCAAGCACGCCGAATACGCAACAGTACGCGGAACAGTCCTCTATTTACAGATCGGTATGAGAACCACATATATTTGATGCGTCGCAAGAAGCACGCGATTGAATGAGCGAAGCGGTTACCCCACATAGGAAGCAGATGTCAAAGACGAGTAATATACTAGTATTCAAGCTACTGTAACAGTGTAATTAATGGCAGGGCGGCTGCCGTGGTGCAATGAATTGGGGGCATACAGTACTTGCGTTGGGCTTGCTGTTGCTGGTCAGAAGCGCTCAGTGTGGGAAGCTGCAGCAGAGCCAGCTTGCGGTTTGCCCTGGAGCTGAGAATGGACAGTGCGGGCCATTATGCAGGATTGCCGTGTGCCAGGCAAGTGTAGGGTACTGGGCAGCATGCAGGCACACCTTGGATGGTGCAAGCAGGCAGCAGCAACTGCAGCAGCAGCAGCAGCGGAAAAAGTGCACGGTGATGATATATTGACACACAAGCAGCACCAGAGGTCAAGCAGGCTAAAGCAAAGCAGTAAACAGCTGAATTGCTAGCATGTGATCAGCGGTACGCAATCAAGCTGTACCTGCACAGCACATGCAGCTTGCATGGCATGCTGCACATACCACCAGCCCATGTCCACCATCACGCAACGCCTGTACCAGTGCCACAAACTGGTTCACCCTGCTCGCCCTTGCCAGGCGCCTTTGCCAGGCGAGCAGGGTGAAAACAGTCGCTTGCATCTGACACTAATGTTTTCTGTGCTCTGCGCGCGTGCAGGCGCTTGCTGACTTCTACCGCGCGACGCACAACAGCAGCCAGCCATGGGTCAACCCCAGCGGCTGGAACAGAACCAGCAGCACGTCCTGCAAGCAGCTCGTCGGCAAGCAGCTCAACAGCAGCGCAGAGCCGGACTACTGCACCTGGCATGGCGTGTCGTGCTGCAACCCTGCAGGACCGAAACGCCACGAGCTGGACACTCCGCTGCAGCACTGCAGCCCCAGCTGGTCGGTCAAGGCGCTGGACCTGCAGGTCAGTGAGTGAGTGAGTGAGTGAGTGAGCTACGCTGGGGCAAGCGCCAGCGTAATTTATGGCTTGAGCGAACGTGTGTGCTGTTTCACCTGCAGGTCAACAATTTGAACGGCAGCGTGGACAACCCCCACGTGATGGCCAGCCTGTTGCAGCTGCACGCGTGTGGTCTGGTGAAGCTGCAGCTGCAGGGCAACGGGCTCAGCGGCAGCATGGCCTCACCAGGCTGGGGTGCACTGACAAACATGTTCTACCTGGACCTGGGTGAGCAGGACGCTTTGTAACATGTTACATATAGTAACATGCTGTAGCAGCAGAAGACAGCCAAGGCGGGTACAGCAGCGGTGGCGTCACAGTGCCTGGCTAGCTGTGGCAGCAGGAGCAGCAGCAGTTCCAGGAGCCAGGAAGGAAGTACTGCTAATAGCTGCAGCAGCAGTTTGCAGGTTGCTGTCGTGCATGCTGGCTGTACACACAGACGCCACCGCAGCTGGCGACATGATGCTGCCTGTCAGCAAGCGGCTGCGGAGATATCTACAATGAGTGGCGGTGCAGCAGCAGCAGCAGCAGATTCATTGGACCTTATGCGGCTTGTTGAAGTGTGAAACCCAAACTGCATCGTGTCGCGGCACTGAGCACAAGTCTGCTTCCAAGCATTATGCTCAACACAATCCTGTTGTTGCTGCTGCTGCTGCTGCTGCTGCTGCTGCTGCGCCCTGCAGCTGCCAACTGGATCACCGGCACGCTGCCAGACTGGCTGCGCAGACTAACACAGCTGGAGCGCCTCTCCATGGGCAGCAACCAGCTGCAGGGCACGCTGCCAACGTGGATAGGCGATGACCTGCCACGCCTTGAGGTGCTCAACCTCGGCGTCAACACCGGCGTAAACCCCGGCGGCATGCAGGGCTTATCCGGCACGATTCCTGCAAGCCTCGGCAAGCTCAAAAACCTAGCCGTGCTAAACCTGGAGCTGAACGCGTTCACTGGGGTTCTGCCGGCAGGGCTTTGCGGTGCAGAGAGCCGGCTGCGTGCGCTGAAGCTGCGCGGCAACCGGCTGCACGGCAGCATTGAGCCGCTGATGGGCTGCAGTGAGCTGACGCAGCTGGACATCAGCAGCAACAACTTCAGCGGCCTGTTCACGGGGCCGCACGTGGTGGGCATCTGGCCGCAGCTGGCTGTGCTTGACGCGAGCAGCAACGGCTTTGTTGGGCCGCTGCCACAGTCGGTGTACGAGCTGCCCATGCTGGAGTTCCTCAACCTGGCCAACAACAGGTGGGAGGGAGGGGGAGGCACAAGTTTGCATGTGCTGCTGCTGACGCTGCATGTATGTTTTGTCGGGGCTGATGGTGTAGGGATGGAAGACAGGTGGCGTGGCTTATGCAAGGAAGCAGGACCAGCTGTGCTGGCTTTATTGCTAGCAGCAGCAACAGCAGCAGCGGACAGCCGGCACCTGGATGTCATAGCAGAGCAAACACACGTGGCTGTATTTGTCACAGGAGGCTGCCTTGAAAACAGCAGCAGCAGGCAGGCAGGCAGCACACTCCTGCATCTGTCAAGCAGCAGAACGATGCCGCTTTCAGCAAACTTTTGATGCACAGGTCATCAACCAGCCGCTGCCTGCATGCCACCTCGCTGCAGGTTCTCAGGCCCCATCCGCCGCCACATCATGCTGAGCACCTACCTCAAGGAGGTCAACTTTGAGCACAACCAGCTGAGCGGGCCCATCGACGAGAGCCTGTGGGTGCTGCCGCACCTGCGGCTGCTGGACCTGAGCCACAACAGGTTCAACGGCACCATCAGCGGCATGATTGGGTGAGCGGTGGCGCTGCAGCGTATATGTGTGCGGCAGATGCCGTACGGCATCTGCGCATGGTGGTGCGCGTACCATGCTGTGGTGATTTTGCGCCGGCACCAGACGCAGGGTTGGTGCTGTGTGGGCAGGGTGTTCATCTGTATCGCGCTGTCGCCCTGAATGGTTCAACCAACCGCTGGCAGCGGTTGAGCAGCGGACCCCGTACTGCTACTGCTTGGCTGGCGCATGGCTTTTTTCAGGGGAGTACACGTAGGTTGTTCACCACCTTAGATGGCATGCACCACACAGGGTGATCGCTGAATAGCGCCATTGAAACGAAGATTGAACTAGCCTTGAAGCCAGAATGGCCCCATGGGGTGCTGCCGCACCTGCGACTGCTGGACTGCAGCCACAACAGGTTCAACGGCACCATCAGCGGCATGATTGGGTGAGGAGTGGTGGGGCTGCAGCGTGTGTGCGTGCAAATGCTGTACTGCCATGCTGTGGTGAATTTACGCCGGCATCAGACGCATAATAGGGTTGGCTGTGTGGGCAAGGTGTAGATAAGTATCACACGTTTTCCTGTAATGATTGCACCAATTGAGCAGCGGACGCAGTACCTCTTCTGTGTGGCTGGTGTGTTGCTTTGTACCCTGCCCCAGGAGCCACACCAACTTGAAGGAATTGCTGCTTGGGCGCCTATCTGCACTGGGGTGCAATTTTGCCTGCTCCGTCACACTGCAACCCATTATAAGTGCACCCACAACTGCCAAACCAACCTGTGTGCACGCCTGTTGTTGCTGGCTGCCCCCCCCCCAAGGCGCACCAGCAACCAGGAGGAGCTGCAGCCGGGGCGCCTGTAAGAGCTGGGGTCGCATTGCAACTCATGAAAGTGCACCCACTGATTGTTCAACCTGTGTGCACGAATGAATAAAGAAATGAATGAGCTACGCGTGGTGTGTTCACACATATCACCCGTGTAATACAAGGGAGGAGGCGTGGTGACGATGAGGAAGACCTCGTGCGCCTTCACACCTCCTACCATTGTGTGCACGCCTTGTTATTGTCTGTTGCAGGCGCACCAGCAACCTGGAGGAGCTGCAGCTGGGCAAAGTTGCAATCTCCGTGGCAACTCATGAAAGTGCATGTGCCGACAGCTGATCAATTTGTGTGCATGCTTGTTGCTGCTGCATGCTCCAGGCGCACCAGCAACTTGGAGGAGCTGCAGCTGGGCAGCAACTACCTTACAGGCCCAGTGCCGCCGCAGCTGGGCCTGCTCAAGAAGATCAACGTCGTCAACCTTGCGCAGAACCCGCAGCTCAACTGCCTGCTGCCAGCGCAGCGCAACACCTCATCAGCAGCAGCAGCAGCAGCGTCTGGGGCGATCAAGCTGACAGATGGCATGTACGCGGTGCCGATGCGGCCCAGCGAACCGAAGCCCTTCTGCAACCATGAGCAGCTGCTGCCGTGCTTCCTGTATTTCGCCAACTACACCGTGCCGCGCACCGACAACACAAAGATGGCGTGCCCGGCCATCCTGCGGAGGCACATTGAGGAGGCGCGCAGCGTGTGTGCTGGTGATGCTTCCGGGCAGCTGGGCAGCCAGGCCCACAACGTGGCTGATGCGCTGGCTGCTGACGAGCAGAGCTGGAAGATTGAGCCGGGCTACTACCAGTACAGGGGCTGCCGCTGCTTCTCGGTGAGGGCCGAGCTGGGCTGGGGCGCTGGGGGGACCATGGTAGAGCGCCTGCATTTGGAGGGGTGGTGGTGGCTGACCTGGGTGCAGAACGCTGCCCAACGAGTATCATAGCACAGTAGAAGATGCAAGAGTGATGCAAGAGTGAGGGGCTGCCAGCTGAGGTGGTTGGGGGCATGGCTTGGTGGTCAACGTTCGCTGCAGCCCCACGTGATTGCCCTGACTCTTACTGCCCTCTTAGATGCCAGGGCACCATGCTGCTGCCACTGTGAAAGCCAGCATTTGCACTCTTTTAGCTGGCTGTGTGGCGATCAAAGCCTTGACTCGCATCCAGCAGCACAGCACGCCTTGATCACCAAGATTCACAGCCATGTTATTTCTTGCTGTACGCCGTAGGGCTTTGTTGAGGCGTGGCGTGATGATGGCACGCTGCTGACGTGTGAGCCTGAGGCACCCCCCAGTCAGCCGCCCTGGGTGGCCAGCCTGATCGAGGCCATGAGCGTGAGCGGCGCCATGCTGCTGGCCGCTGTGGCGCTGCTGGTGTGGATGCGCATGGCTGTGGCGCTGCGGCCGCGCTGGAGGAGGGAGAAGGAGCTGCATGAGCACCGCAAGAAGGGGGTGCCCTGCGGCGGCCCTGCTACGATCGTGGTGACTGACATCGAGGCCTACTCAGGTGGGGCGGCGCGGTACGAGCTGGTGGTGGGAGAGGTGACTCGTAACAGGTGGAGATTGGGGTGCTGAGCACTGCACCCAGCTGGTGAGAGACTGCAGGAGTCGGTGGGCAATGCAACTCTACAACCCCCGCTTGCTGCTGTCTTGACTTGCCTCCACTGCAGAGCTGATGGCCTCCAACGCGCCGCTGACCACCAAGGCGCTGGGCATGCACAACGCCATCCTGCGCCGTGCTGCGTCAGCACACGCGGGCCACGTGGTTGAGCAGGAGGGCGACAGCTGGAGCGTGGCCTTCCACACAGCCATGGACGCAGTCGCCTTCTGCCTGCAGGTGGGCAGCAGCTGTGTGGGACGCGCCCCAGGCTGCTGTGACCTGGGGCACTGTTACTGCTAACCGCCAGCAACGCGATCGGCTGCATCGCCAGATAGTGCATGGGCGCATTGGGCACTTCGCTGGCAGCTCAGCACCAAAAATGTCAAGCGCATCAGCGAATGATTATTTTCCCAGTGAGCTGTGGCGTATTGTGATGTCTCATGGTGTGCAAAGAAGGCATGCAGCACGTGAACCCCCATCATGAGTGTTGCTTCTGTTGCCGCGCCTCCTGCAGGTGCAGCAGGCGCTTGACAAGACGCACTGGCCCAGGGACCTGGGCAGCCACCTCATGCCCACCTCCACAACCAAACTCAGCTTCGAAACTGAAGGGCTGGAGCCAGCAGCAGCCTCAGCAGTTGCTGCTGGTGGCGCTGGCGCAGCAGCAGCATGCAGCCACCAGCCTTGGGAAGTGCAGCTGGGCCGGTGCAGCTTCAACAGCTGTGCGGCTGTGCCTGGCTCTGCCTCACCTGCGCGGCTGCTGAAGCACGGCATCGCTGCAGGCTGGGGCAGGCTCACAGACAGGGAGAGAGACAGGGAGGGCAACACCACACACGCTGCTGCAGAGCGTGGTCCAAGGGTAGCCGCAAATGGTGCAGGGGCTGACCCTAGCTGCAGAGCTGAGCTGGCTGCTCTGTCAGACTCGCCTGTGGTGAGGCGCCAGGGCGACAGCAGCAGCAGCCGGACGAGCCGGACCAGCAGCAGCAGCAGCGTAAGCTCAGGGCTGGAGCATGCCGCTGCAGCTGAGGCAGCGCTGCGCAGCCATGTCAGCAGCAGCAGCTTCAGCCACAGCAGCATGCTGGAGTGCGGCTCAAAAGCTGGTGGGCGCGACATCAGCGATCAGGTCCCACCCGCAAAGATGCGGCACAACAGCAACGAGGGCAGCAGGTCCAGCCGGCTGCTGAGCATGATAGGGCTGGGGCTGCAGGGCAGTGCCACGCTGGCTGGCAAGACAGGCGCAGAGGCACTGCAGCAGGGGCTGAGTGTGCGCATGGGCGTTGCGAGTGGCGTGGTGCCTGCTGGCGTCAACATCAGCAACTGCAGCCTGCTGCAGCTAGCCAAAGGTAAGGAGGGCGCGCATGATGGGCTGCTGTATTATTTTGCTGCGGCTGTTGCAGCTGATGATGATGGGTACCTTTGTGGCAAAGCATTGTTCATGTGCTATCAACGTTTGAGGACCAAGGCTAGCTCTCACCGATGTTAACGTGATATGCGTCAATGCAGCGCTGCTACAAGCACTAATCCTGCAGCACCCGCTGCAGCCTGCATCTACTGCTGCTGCTGCCATTCACACTGACCCTCCTGCTGATGCTGCTGGTGTTGCACTGCAGCGGTGTCCGACATGGCAAATGGTGGGCAGATCCTGCTGGATGCGCGCTGCTGTGCTGGCGTGCGTGACAGGCTAACAGAGCTCGGCGCTGTTGATGCGCGCGGCTACAATGACATGCAGCTGGCACATGCAGCACGCGCAGCAATGCGCCAGCAAACCTCTGGCCTGCTGAGCTACTGCCTGGGGTGAGAAAACGATGGTTGTGATGTGGCACCTGTGTGAATTCTCTTGCTTGTGGAGAGCTACCAAATTTATGCATGATTGCAGCCTTGATCACTGCTTGGCTTGGGACGTGTATCTTGCGCCAATGAGAGACGCATGCTCAGCAAGCATTGGTTGTCCATATATGTGCCTTGCAGGCGCTTCAGCAGCTGCCTGGCCTGCTCGCTCTTTGGCAGCCGCAGCAGCAGCCAGCTGGACAATGACGCCCTGCTGCTGGACATGGGAGAGTACTACGTGCCCGCACTGGCCCCCATCATACCAACAGCAGCCAGCGGCAGCAGCAGTGGCACCGACGGCGGCGGCAGCAGCAATGCGGCCAGCACAGGCGTCAGCCGCATCCTGGCAGCAGCAGGAGCAGGCCGTGCTGCTGTGGCTGCTGCTGCAGCTGCTACGGTGTCTGGCGCTGTCAGCAAGGCTGATAGTAAGGCTGGTGGTGGCGGTGGTGGCGTGCAGCTGGTGCCTCATACGCTGCAGCTGTACAGCATATCGCCAAGGCCGCTGGCTGACCGGGCCAAGGCGTGGGGCAGTGGCCTGAACTTCAAGCAGAGCAGCGAGGTGATGGCGCGGCCCTTCTTCGATGCACCAGGTGCGATCCGATGGTGCACAGGCGGCAACAATGCATGGATGCTGCTTCTGCCTGACTTGTGATGACAGACTGACCCTGGAGTGAGGCACACCATCTATGCTCTGTTGCGGTGTGTGCGTAGCAGTGATGAAGCTGCGAGCATGACGCACAATTCCAATTCCTCTTCCAATTCCATGCAGCACAGCAAAAGCATGGCGCGCCTGCTGCTCTTTCACTGCTATGTGTCTCAACGTTTGCAGGCACTGACGTCATCAAAATGCAGCCGCCGCCCCTGCACGCCTTTCTTGCTGACAAACACCTTCCATATTCTCAGCAATTGCACAGCACCCTGCTTTCAAGTGCTTCCCTACTGAAAGATGCCACTGCTGGCGCTATTCAGCTGACCCCAATCAACACATGTGTATGTCCTGCAGGCGCTGACGCAATTGAGCTGCAGGCGCCGCCCCTGGCTGGCTTCAGCAGCCACAGTGGGGAGCTGGGCGTGCCGCTGGCGGTGACGATGGTTTTCTGCTGCGTGGAGGGAGGCGCAGCGCGTGTGCACAGGAGGCCGGAGGTGGCGCGGCTGCTGCACAGCACGCTCAGCAGGCTCATGCAGGTGAGGACGACCCACTGTTGTGGATGAGATAGTACAGGGAGCAAAGTTGCATGAGGATTCCTCATTGTCATGCACACCGTCAGCACCGCACTGGCACTTGCATGCAGGTTAGGGCACCTGTCAGTCAGGGGCGGCTGTGTGCCCTGGTTGGACAACGCATGTGTTCAACCACTGTGTTGGCACATGCTGTAGTCACATCACCATGCTCTGATGCCTGTGCTGCTGCAGGCGATGCTGCTGGCGCTGCCGTGCCGCGAGGGGCGCCGTGACGGCTACCTTGCACGGCAGCAGGAGGGGGAGCTCAAGTACATGCTGGCCTTTGCAAGCCCTGTGCGCGCACTGGAGTGGGCGCTGCTGCTGCAGGTGGGATAGCGGTGACTAAGTATGTGAACGATTAGCCCAGTGTTTGCGCTCTGCCTGTTGGCCAGCTGTACTGCATCACCTATCGTGCGTTCCTGCAATGTATAATATGCATTTCAAGCCTGTACGTGTAATTGCTGCAGGAGGTGCTGCTGCATGTGCCCTGGCCCGCGCCCGTGCTGGAGGCCTTTGCATCCAGCTGCAGCAGCAGCAGCTACGGCCGCTCAGAGCCGCGCAGCTCCAGCAGCAGCAGCGTGTACGAGGGCTCCTGCTGCAGCAGCGGCAGCAGCAGCGGCCGGCCGCGGCTCAACATTGGCCTGGCTGAGGGGCAGCCGCAGTGCATCGGGCCTGACCACCTGGTGAGCTTGGGTTTGACTGTGTTGACCAGATCTTTGACCAAAACTGTATCACGCCATGAGCGGCCAAGGCAGGCATCTGTTGTTGCCAGTTGGAAAACACATGCAGCTCCCTGCAGCGAACCGTCCCCTGTTGGTTGCCTCTGCACACAGAACAGAATGCCAGGGAGCAATAGTGTGATCATGCCATCATGCATGCGTGCTGCATACAGATCATGCATTACAGCTCGCCCTGGCTTTCATCAAAGCAGCCACAACAACAAACCGCGTGCTGCTGCTGCTGTCACTGCTGCCGCCAGGGTCGTGCTGACTACCACGCTCCATTTGTCAACCTGGCGGCGCGCATGCTGGCTGCTGCCCATGGCGGGCAGGTGGTCACTAGCATAGAGCTGGCCCAGAGCATCTTCAGGTGCGCTCACAGCAGCAGCAGCAGCAGCAGCAGCGCAGAGCCACTGCAGATTTCAAGCATAGCAGCTGCTGTTCTCATACCTGTGCCATGCGTGATGCAATGAACCGCACAATATGTTTCTACAGCACTTCAAGTCCCAGCTTTGCAACCCGGACCTGCAATGCTGATACACGCGGATCTTGTCTGGTGTGTTGTATTTTTTTGTTCGTGCAGTGCTTGGTGCTATGAGGCTGAGCTCATCAAGTGCCACCAGACGCTGGCAGCAGCACCAGCCAAGTACAGCAGCAACACCCACGCTGCTGCTGCTGCTGCTGCAGCGCCTGGCCTGCAGCCGCAGCAAGATCAGCAGCAGCACGACCAGCAGCAGCAGCTCAACAACGCTGCAGAGGCAGCCGGGCTTGCGCAATCACAGCAGCGCAGCACCTTTGAGAGCTGTCCGGCACAACAGCAGCGCCAGATGCTGCTGCTACACCTGCAGCAGCAGCTAGCACACCTCCAAGAGCAGCAGCAGCAGCAACATGATGTGGCCAGCAGCAGCCAGGCGGCATCCTCCCACAGCCGCAGCTCACGCCTCATTGCCAGCGGTAGCAGCAGCATGGCAGCATGCTATCCTGGCCAACTGCAGCAGCAGCAGCTGCCTCCTCAGGCATCTTGGAATGGCCTGCTGCCTGCAGGCAGCTGCCAGAAGTTGCCGGCACACTGGCAGCAGCCCAAGGGTAAGCGCAAGCAGCAGCAGCAGCAGCAGCAGCAGTTTGCCAAAGCCAACCCGTTTGCCTGCAGCAAGATCTGTGTGCTTCCAGCGCAGCAAGTTAACAAGGCACTACACTGTAGCATGGCATGCTGACTGGCCCAGCCACGTTCAACATGAACACCTATAGCTGCAGCAAACCTACAATGCATACCCAGCTGTTCCTATTGTTGACAATATGTATCACCTATCGCTACGTCTCACTGCTGCTGCAGGTGCCATGCCGCCTGCTGCCGACTACCCGCTGCAGCGGGCGCGCATCAGCGGCTGGCACATCGGCTGCTACGCCTTCAAGGGCTGCGGCATGATCGACATGGTGGCATTCAGCTGCCAGCAGGACGGAGCACCCCACCCGCTGAGGCAAGACAGCATGCAGCAGCAGCAGCAGCAGCAGGGGGGTGGTGTGCAGCAGCTACTAGGCAAGGGCATGCTGCTGGTGGCGCGCAGCGGGCCTGTGGTGGGGTTGACCAACTGCCCAGTGTTGCTGCCCAACGTGCTGCCAGCGCTGCAGGAGGCGTGGGGTGCTGCTGCGGAGGTGGCTGCACAGGCAAGACCCAGGTCGTCTGGGAGTGGCGGGCAGCAGCAGCAGCCATATGCACTGTGGTGAAGCATCTATCTCGGGAGGTTTCCGCCATAGCTGCTTTATTCTTAAAACATGTTGACACTGGAGTATGCATTGGTCCAGCGACATGCCTGAGCAGTGGGCAGGAGCGAGGCAGGATGATGCCATAAGCATTTGTGACGTATTGACCAGCCTGACAGCCGCTGCAAATGCGGCATTGGTGCGGTCATGGTGTGATTGCCAATCGGCATTGGTGCGGCACCAAGATGTGGGTTATTCCTGATTTGCAGCCTGCACTGTGCAGCAGCCTGGTGGGCTAGCGCCTGCAGCTGCTGCAGTAGATAGACGTTGCATCCGCGTGTCGGAGTTGAATAGTATTGAACTTGTTGTGTTGTATAGAGGTTGTGTGAGGTGTGGCAGTTTTCTACCTTTGATAGTTCTCACGGCGTTGGGGTGCAAGTTGTGCCATCATGGCAACAATGATTGTTCATGGAAAGAAATTGCATCATGGCAGCACAGTCAGAATCTTGATGTCTGGGCATGTTTTTGTGTTCCAGTCTGCATGCTGAAGCTGCTGCTAAACAAGTTGCCAAAGTAAACATTGTTTTGCAGCTGGCCCAGTGGTATTCTCTACTAGAGGCGGCCTGCCAGGCGAGCTTCCAAAACTTTTGGAACTCGCGATGAGTCGCCTTCTGTTGCAGCACTGACAGGCCATGCACTGGATGGTCACCACTGGATTGCACTTTTTTACATTGCTGATTGGGTGCTGCTATTACTGTTACATTGTGGAAGTGTTGCATGTCCCGCTCAACCACTTGCCTTGAAATCCCCGGCGAAGTGCTAGGGCACTGCGTGCGTGCAGCACGTGCGCCATATGCATGTCATGACTGCCATGACTGCAGCACATGCCATGACATGACTGCCCATAACATGACTGCACGTGCATGCCATGCATTACAGTGTGACACTGTAAGTTTTGTGAATCCGTACCCCGGTCATCATCATCATAAATAATAATCAATCCTTGTAAGCCATACCTTTCGGCATCATGTTACCCCGTACCCCGGTCGTGATGGAATCACCGTGGCAGCTGTTGAATGCAGTACTGTGTCACAAAGCTTGACTAGCATAGTGGCTAGATAATGAGTCGTTGTTATTCAAGCTTAAACACATGCACGCAGCAAAGGGTGTTACACAGGCCCTCAATCGAGGACATTGTTGCCATGACAGCCTGTGGCGGCCACTATCCAGTACTGGTACCAAGGAGCAAACCGTGGCTGCCGGCACTGCCATGGCATGGGGCTGCCGACACTGCCAACACCGTGTCGGAAAGCTTCCAGACGAAACACCACCGCAGCATGATCCTAGCTTATGTCGAAGGCCTCAGAGTGTCTAGGCCACTTGGGAAAGCAGAGCTTGGCAATCAATGGCATTGCCTGGCTGAGTGAGCGCAGGCAGCACTCCACCACATCATCGCTGCCTGGGCCAGCGCCGTGCGTCTGCCGCCTCATCTGCCGGCCAGGCTGAGCCGCTCCTTCTGCGCCTCACTGGGGCGGCGCACATCCCACGCTAGCCCACACAGCTCAAGGCCCCTGCAGCAGCAGCAGCGGCGGCGGCGGCAGCATATCGTCTTCAGGTAAGTAGTACCGTACTGGACTGGCAGTGCTAGACATGTCATGGTCCTGGCAGTGATGAGCGGCTGCGAGACCTCCTATGAGAGGTGGCCCTTTTCAATGACAGCAGCCTGCTGTGGCAGCGTCAACAGTAGTTTCTGCTACAGCAGCAGCGGATGACTTGACCTGAGGCCTGTCACGCTGCTGTTGCACCCTGTGCCCCACCTGATGACGCAGTATGACGCATCAAACTGCCACCACTCCAGGCCGTGTGCAGCCGATGACGGGAACGCATGGTGGTTGTTGTGCCAGCCGTCACCAAACACCAGCAGCGCCACCAGCGCGCTGTTCCGGGAGCTGATAGCAGAAGGGTGTGGTGCAGATCACGACAGCAGCAGCAGCAGCGTCAAGCGCTCGATGAAACTGTTGACATTGGCGTCTATGCTACTGACGTTGATGGTTTCCTTGCACTGCCACATGTGGTTGCACTGCATTACAGCAGCATGCCGTGGACAGCCTGAACAGCCAGTACCGGCTCCCACACAGAACCAGCAGCGTCAACATTTCTGCAACGCCCTGCTGTCTCATGCTGCAGGCACTCACTTGTCGTCAGTCTCGTACGCCTTGCTGCCCCACACGTGCACCGCAGAGTTGACCAGCCTGCAGCAAGCAGCGCCACACACACATGAGCAGCAGCGTCAAGCAGAGAAGCCAGTGGCGTAAACTGTACGACACAGGAACCATGCATCAAGCACACCACGAAAGCATGGAACATAGGCATGCATGTTTGGACAACAGCAGATGGTTGTGTAACAGGGAGTTGCCTCATAACTTTGGTCAAATCTGCTCCAGACTGTTCTGCTACCAAGCGCTCCCTTAGGCATGGTGCCAAGCACTGGGCAGCTGGCTAGCACTGGGCAGCTGCATACGGTCGTGGCAAGTGCTGTCTGTGACAATGTCATGTTGCTTTGGCAGCAAGCCCTTCAAGCAGAGCATGCTCTCCAGGCCATGTACATGCTGAACTGCATGGCAGCGAGGCTGAAATCCGGCCTAGCTGCACCACGCATGTTCATTTGCATGGTAAATGGCCCGCGCAGCTACGCTCACGAAATCATTACCACTGTATTTGTCAGATGTATGCGCAGTCTTTGCAGCACCTGCCACCACGCACCAGGTCATGTGCATGGTGAACAGCACGCACAGCTACGCTGACATTTTACAAACACTGTCTTCAACAGAAGCGTGTGCATACTTTGAGGCACGCGTCGCCATTTTTTTACGCACCAGGTCATGTGCATGGTGAAGAGCACGCGCACCACGAAGCCCCACACGAAGTAGGGCAGCCCGCCCCACGCCAGGAAGAGCAGCATCTGGCCCAGCATGTGGTATATGTACGTCTCACGCAGCCTGCGCGGTACAGCAGGTGCACAACAATCATTCAAAGTCAGGGAAAAAAGCAGTACAACCCAGTGATGCGCAGTACGTGGGCATGCGAGCAATCAAGTGGGCCCAGCATGTGCTGCGTGTGCGCCTCACACAGTCTGTGCGGTACAGCCAGTGCAAACAGCCACCAGTTGCCGATACATGTGACGATGCATGGCTGTCCATGCAACACATGTGTTTGATTGAAGGACTGCATCATTGCTCTGGCTATCACGCACGCAGTGCAAACGGGGCTACCGCTGCAACGTGTGCAGCTAAGTGACACCGCTTGAAGTCTTATCACAGCACGGGTGCGAAGCAGCGCAGCTTGGCGGCAGGGCCTCACCAGCCGTAGAACTCTGAAGACTCCTTCACGAACCAGGGCGCAGCGAGTGACTCCTTGGAGTTGCCGCTGCTGTCTCGCCTGCAGCAGCAGCACCAGCAGCAGCAGCAC
>CADDIJ020000036.1:0-14162 GCA_902809745.2 Tetradesmus lagerheimii
CCCTGCCACCACCACTCCTGCCGCCACCCCCGCCAGCATTATAGTCAAACCGGTCAAACATCGCATCAGTGTAGTCAACGCCTCCACTGCTGCCGCCATACTGGCTGCTGCGACCCTGCTGCTGCTGCTGCGGCGGCGCCCCACGCCCACTGAACCCAAACCTCCCAGCACCAAAACCACTGCCACCGCTGCGGCCTGCAGCCCCGTCTCCGCCCCTGCCTCCCCTACTGGGAGGGCCCCTGCCGCCCCTGCCACCATACTCCCCGTACCCCATGCCACCAGCTGCACCATACCCCTGCTGCTGCTGCTGCTGCTGTGCTCCTAGCTCCTCCAAATCTAGCTGGGCCTGCAGCTGCCTCGCCATCTCCTCATCTCTGCGCATCTGCTCTGCTTCCTCAGCATCAACAAAACCACCACCACCACCACCACTCCTACCACCGAACCCTGCACCTAAACCCCCGCCTAGACCTGCCTTCATGCTCTTCTGCTTCGCCTCATACTCCTCTAGCGTCATGCCCCCACCACCTTCGTCATCGCTGCTGTCATCATCGCCACGCCTCCTCCTGCCCCTGCCCCTGCCGCGCCCCCTGCCCCGGCCAAACGACGACTCAGCCTGACTGCGCTCAAGCCTATCTAACAGCTTCGCCTGCGCAGCAGACTGCTGACGCGCCGTCGCAGCATCGATCAGACGCGCGGGAGCCACATCTACGCTACGTTTCGCGTCTTCTGCATCTCTCCCTGGCTGCTCATCCTTCTTGCTGCTGTCGCCGACAGCTGCTAATGCAGCTGCAAGCGAGCTCCCAGCAGCAGCAGACTTCCCTCGCCTAGGTACTGCAGCAGCAGCACTCGCAGCCGGCTGCGGTGGCGGCGGCTGCTGCTGGGGTGCCCGTCTGCCGTCTTTTCCAGGTATGAACTGCTTGAAGCGCGGTGCTGAGGCACCATCGTCAGCTGTGATGGCTGAAGACGTGGCGGTGCCTGCTGCTAGGCGTGAGCCTGCTGCCTCTCCTGGTGCTGCTGGCCCGGGGCCTGGCCCTGCTGCTGAGCCTGATGCTGCTGCCAGGCCGGGGCGGTTGGTGCCTCCGTACCTGAATATGGGGTGTGTTGGCAGAGCACAGGGTGTTGGTAAGATGCAGGGAGATAATGTGAGGGTGTGAGGGTGATGGGGAGGTACGCATGACTGATGGGAGAGTGCTCCATGCAGAATGTACACAGCGAGAGAGTGTGGGGCAAGCATACACACAGCTGCGCAAATCACCACCATAGGCCTGCACACATGCTGCGCCCCGGGCCTGGACCTGCTGCTGAGCCTGACGCTGCTGCTAGGCCGGGGCGGTTAGTGCCTCCGTATCTGCATGGGGTGTGTTGGCAAGATGCAGGGTGTTGGTAAGATGCAGGGGGGTGATGTCAGGGTGGGTGATGGGGAGGTGCACTGGCCTGATGGGAAGAGTACAATTCATGCAAAACGTATGCAGCAAGAGAGCTGGGCAGGCATACAAAAAGCTGCATAACATACAAACACGTGCTGCTGGGCCTGGCCCTGCTGCTGAGCCTGATGCTGCTGCCAGCCCGGGGCGGTTGGTGCCTCCGTACCTGAGTGGGGTGTTGGCAGGATGCAGGGGAATGGGGAATGATGTGAGGGTGGGTGATGGGGAGGTACGCAGGCCTTATGGATGGGACAGTCACCTATGCAACGTATGCACCTGACTAGTGTGGGGCAAGGGTTATGAAGAGCTGAACAACACACAAACAGGTGCTGCTGGCCCTGGGCCTGGCCTTGCTGCTGAGCCTGATGCTGCTGCCAGCCCGGGGCGGTTGGTGCCTCCGTACCTGGATGGGTTGTCGGCGGGGTGCAGGGGAATGGGGAATGATGTGAGGGTGATGGGCAGATACGCATGACTGATGGATGGGAGAGTACAGTTTATGCAACGTATGCACCTGACTAGTATGGGGCAAGGCTTACAAAGAGCTGAACAACACACAAACAGGTGCTGCTGGCCCTGGGCCTGGCCCTGCTGCTGAGCCTGATGCTGCTGCCAGCCCGGGGCGGTTGGTGCCTCCGTAGCTGGTTGGGGTGTGTTGGCAGAGCACAGGGAAATGGGGAATGACGCGAGGGTGGGTGATGAGGGGGGCCACATGAATGTTGGGAGAGTACTCTATGCAAGCGTATGCAGCGGGAGAGTTTGGGGCAAGCATACACTGAAATGCACAACATACCAACATATGCTTGCACACATGCCAGTTGCAGGATGTGTCTATGCAGCCAATGGTTGATGGATCCCACCTCCTTGCTAACTGCTTGTGTGTCTCCCATGCCTCAGCCAGGGTTCCCACCCTGCACCCTTCCACTGATCACTGCTAGATCGTCAACAACCGCTGCGGTTAATAAGCAGCTGGTAGCCATGCCAAGCATCACATAGCATCCACAGCCTCTTTGTGATGGTGCCGGTGAGCGGGCTAGCTGCTGGTTGACATGCATGAGTAGGAAGGTATACACATGCCCCTGCCGCCTGCTGTACACCTGCTCACTTTTTCTGCGTCTCCCATGCCTCAGCCAGTGCGTCCACCCTGCCCCCCAGCACGCGTATGGCCTTGGGCTCCAGCAGCACCACCCCGCAGCGCACAGCAGCAGCATCAAGCACCACCTGCAGCAGCAGCAGCAGCAGCAGCAGATGGCACATTGCAGAAGTATGTCAGGATGTCGAAGCTGGCAGCTAGAGCTCTGCGACATTGGATGTGCGCTGTACCAGACAGTTGCTGAGCTGGCTGCAGTGCACCGCTTTTGAACTTTTGGAACACATCCCTTACACAGCACACCCAACCCACCTTGCTGCCTGGTGTAAGGCTATCGCTGAGTTGGCTGCAGTGTCCTGCATTGCAGTAGTTCCATAAGAAAACATCCATCCAATGCATGTGTGCACACCAAACCAACCTTGCTGCCTGGTATAAAGCTGTCGCTGAGTTGGCTGCAGTGTGCTGCATTGCAGTACAGTGCCATTGCACTGGTTCTAAAGCAGCTTTCATGCAATGCACATGAGCGCACCCATATGACATGCACGCGTGCCTACCCACCTTGCTGCCAGGTGTGAGGCTGTCGCTGAGTGCGCTGCAGTTCCTGTGCTCCAGCGCCTTGCAGGAGGTGCGGCCGTCATGCAGCTTCAGCAGCAGCAGCCGGCTGGCCCCCGGCGTGGCGTAGCTGGGCTTGCTGATGTCAGCAACTGACATGACCTGCAGTAATAGTAGGCCGGCAGTCAATACAGCAAAGATGCTGGGCACTAATATTGCTTGTGGCGTCATCTGACAGCAATGTGGTTTGCAAGAAGATCGTCTAGTTGCTTGCTGATGCACTGCAGCATGTGTTGGATCATGGTGCCCGGCGTCATTTGCTGCAAAGCGCACTCATCTACTGCTGCTACTGGGCTTGCTGATGTCAGCTGCTGACATGACCTGCGGGGTAGTGGGCGTTGTGGTGTAGTGGTATACAGCAGAGGGCAAGATGTTGGGCACTAGCATCTTGCATGTGACAGAATTGTCTGACGGCAATGTGGATTGCAGGCAGCGCACAGTAGTGTGCAGCCGAGAAGAGCATCTAGGTGCTTGCTAATGCACTGCACCATGTGTTGGGATTGCTGTGGCGACATCGGTTGCTGCATAATGCAGCCATCTACTGCTGCTGCTAGTAGGAGGGCCATGCCCCTGGCACATGGGCTCTTGCTGAACACATGCAGGTTCCCAGTCGCAACGATCGCATGACAGCTGGCATTCTGTACCCGGTGCTGCTGCTGCTGCTGCAGGCGCGATTGTTGCTGGTGCACATCTACCGACTGACCGACAGCATTGCTGCAATGCTGCTGCAACTGCAGCAACAAGCGCACTTTGTTGCTGCTGCTTGTGCTGCCGCTAGTGCTGCTGCCGCCTGATGCATCACCAGCCCTGCTGCACAGCTCCACCACCGCACAACCCCGCCATCATCAGCTCACACCTGCAGCACCAGTGGCCCCTTGATGCTGCTGCTGGCTGCCCTGTTCACGTCATCAGGCAGGCAGCCCGCGCTAAACTTGCGCAGGTCACAGTCTAGCAGTGCAGCCCGCAGCTCAGCCAGGCTGGGGCCACTGCTGCTGCTGCTGCCCCCCTGCTCATCGTCTTCTTGCAGCTCTTGTACTAGGGCCTCCAAAGGCTGCATGATCATTACAGTAAGGCAAGTATGTGATTAAGTGATGAGAATGATGATGTATGCACAAAGAGCAGCAACACGGGATGTCAAACGGGAAGCAGCTTGAACGGCAGTGCCAGGCATGAAGTACTGCTCACATGCCACATGTCAGGTCTCCTACATGTTATGTGTCCTGTACAGCAAGTGGTTCCTTGTTGTATCTAAGGCAGCTAAAGCAGGAAAAGACAATGTACGCACCTCAGGTTTCAGGTTCCATCCTTCTGTCTGCAGCCGCTTCAGCACCTCTGCCTGGACCATGTCACGCAGGTGCCAGGAGTACTGCACGGCACACTTAGCCAGTCTTACAGCTACAGCATTGCCTGTACTGTGTTGGTAGGGGGTCAAGTAGTGTGTGTAGCCAGCGTCTAAACAAGCAAGCAGTACTACTCTGGCTTGGCAGGAAGCAGCAGCAGCAGCAGTAGTGACAGGACAGCAGCGGAACTGACTGTGTCAACTTGTTTGAGAGGTGCAGCGTCAGATCAGATCTTACATATAAGTGATCAAATAGACAGCAAGTTCTACAGTTCAACCCGACAAAGCGACAACAATGAGATGCTGCCGTGTCACGGGGTGTGGGATTGTCAGGTTGTCAGGAGGGTTACTGACAAGAGCACAAGAACGTCAATGCAACATCTGCCCTACTGAATGCAGTTGGAGAATGTTCTTGCAGACTGTGCCGCAATACATGCTGCTTGAACGTCAGAGGACAAGGCAACCAGTTTGAATTGTTCCGCGCCAGCACGCTTGAAGCCGGGCACGCTAGTCTTGATCCTCACGCAGTTCTGGAACGTCAAAAAATGACCACAGGCCAGCCGTGGGTCGAAAAGTATAGGCCCCGCAATGTGAATGAGGTAGCTCACCAGGAAGAGGTAGTGCAGACGCTGAAGCGTTCATTAGAGACAGCAAACTTGCCACATCTGCTGTTCTATGGACCTCCAGGAACTGGAAAAACATCCACAGCGCTGGCTATCGCCAGGCAGCTGTACGGGCCTGAACTGATGAAGGTGAGCAGCAGAAGCAGCACATGCTGTTCTGCTGGTGCTGGGGCTGGACAGCAGCAGTGATGTGAGGGTGCTGCAATTGTGCCGGTGATTCACCTACAATCCTGGAACCATACTGTGGCTGCTAATATTTGTATGGCACAATCATTGTGTCGGGCAGCAGGATGCAGCGCTAGCAGCCAATGGCACTGCACAGCTTCACTGAGCATGGTCCACATGCCGTCTTTGCTAGTAACAGCAAAAGCGGCTGCAGCAGAAGCAGCAGCAGCTGCAGTGGCAGCAGCATTTGTTATCACCAGGATTAGCAGTTGCAGCTGGTGCTGCTGCAGGCACAGCAGCTGTAACACATAGCATGCAGCATCTCAGCCTAGCTCATCAACTCAATTGCCTGATACGCGCATTTGTTAGCAGAGCAGGGGTTACCGTGACATGAGCATGCCAAACTGTGCTGGTACTCTTACCTCAGCTCCCAGTCCGCACACCTCTCCTGCAACGCCATGCAACACCCTGCAGACGCGAGTGATGGAGCTCTACGCCATTCACCCACTCCTTTGCTGTTCTTACCTCAACTCAAGTCCGCCCACCTCTCTTGCAACCCTTCTTTGCAACCACATGCAGACGCGAGTCATGGAGCTCAACGCCAGTGACGAGCGCGGCATCAACGTCGTGCGCAGCAAGGTCAAGGCCTTCGCCTCAGGCGCAGTGGGCCAGCCAGTGCCCGGCTACCCCTGCCCCCCCTACAAGCTGCTCATCTTAGACGAAGCCGACTCCATGACGCAAGACGCACAGAATGCGCTGCGTCGCACGATGGAGGCCTACAGTAAGGTCACGCGCTTCTGCTTCATATGCAACTACGTATCGCGCATCATTGAGCCGCTCGCGTCGCGCTGCGCCAAGTTCAGGTTCCGGCCGCTGCACCAGGAGGTGATGAGCGACCGGCTGCACTTCATCTGCGACAAGGAGGGGGTGGTGCTGCAGCAGGAAGCGCTGAAGCTGCTGGCTGAGGTGGCTGGAGGGGACCTGCGTAAAGCGGTGACCACGCTGCAGAGCGCGGTGCGGCTGAGCGGCGCGCAGGTGTCGAGGTGGGTGGTGTTGTGCTGCTGCTGTGCTTGGTGTGGAACGTGGTAGCGTTTGTGTTGGGCGCAAGGGTGTAGGACAGATGAAAGTAGGTGCTAGGTAGTTACAGCACCGGAATATGGAACCAGCCTGCTTGGGGGCTATGACTGCCAGCATGTTTGCTTGTCAGCGGTTGTAGGAGGCTGCTGGCTGAGGTGGCTGGAGGGGACCTGCGCAAGGCTGTGACCACGCTGCAGAGCGCGGTGCGGCTGAGCGGCGCGCAGGTGTCCAGGTGGGTGTTGTGCTGCTGTGCTTGGTGTGGCAAGTGGTAGCTTGTGTTTTGAGCGGCGCGCAGGTGTCGAGGTGGCTGTAGCTGTTCGCTGTGCTTGGTGTGGAACTTGGTAGCGTGTGTGCTGGGGAGAAGGGTGTAGGACAGATGGTGTTAGTTGCGACGTAGTTAGAGCACCGGAAGATGGAACAAGCCTGCTTGGCAGTGATAATTCCCAGGGATGTCTGCTTGTCAGCAGCTGTATCAGGCTGTGTGCATTCTTACTGCAGCTGTGCTCATACTGGTGATTGCAAGCAACGCCTGACATGTCCTGTAGTATTCACCTCTCGTCAATCATGCGCTTGTAGGACAAGACAATGCATTCACATTGTGCGCTGCTTGCTTGCTTGATGCTGCTGCCACTTCTGATGCTGATGCTGCCGCTGATGCTGCTGCTGCTGCAGGCAGTCCATCCTTGACGTGTCAGGCCAGGTGCCCCCGGAGGTCATCCAGCAGCTGCTGGAGGCGTGCCAGTCCACCAGCTACGCGCGCGTGCAGCAGCAGGCAAGTGCAGCACGGCAGGCTCAGGCCGCTGCATGCCTTGATGCTTTTCATGCATGGTGAACCAGCAATGGCTGCATCTGCAGCTCGCAGTTACAGCGCAGTTACAGCTCGCAGTTACAGCTCCGCAAGTGCAGCAGCAGGCAAGTGTGCAGCACGGCATGCACAGGCCCGCTGCATGCCTTCCATGCTCCTCGCGCATGTTGCACCCGCAGCAATGGCTGCATCTGCAGCTAACCAGCACAGCTCTAGTACAACATGCAGCAAATGTCTTTTGTCTGAGGTTCTTTGACTCTGGAATGGTGATGCAATTGGAGGTGTGCGTTGATACTGGAGCAGCACGGTGGCGTGCAGGCAGTGCACGCTGTGCTGTGTGATGTTGCTGTCTGTCCATAGGTCCACTTTCAATGGTTGCCACCTTTCTTATCCTTCTTGCGGCTTGCGCTGCTGCTGCTGCTGCTGCAGGTGACTGACATCATAGCAGAGGGCTACCCAGCGCAGCAGGTGCTGCTGCAGCTGCAGGCCGCAGTGGTGCCAGGTGCTGCAGGCGTGGCTCCCAGTAACGTGCCTATGAGCGACAAGCAGCGTGCTGGCGTGTGTGAGCTGCTGGCAGAGTCGGATAAGGACCTCATTGATGGCGCAGACGAGTTCCTGCAGCTGCTCAACATAGCTGGCAGCGTGCAGCAGCTGCTGGTCAGCAGCTGAGGGGTGGGCAGGCGATAGGCAGTATTGGAATTGGCAAGTCGGACTTGGGGCGCAAGAGAGCCAGCTGCTCAACATATACAGCAGCTGTTGGTCAGCAGTTGAGCGTGGGAGGATTGCGCAGTTCGGCAGCATTGACTGAAGAGGGCTGCATCTGCATGTGGTGTGCTACAAGGAATCGGCCATAGTGCATGTATGCCGTGCTGCAGTCGGTTCCACACGTGTGTCTTTGAGGCGGGTTTGATGGCATAGATGCTGCTGCGCAACTGGTACCATGATGATGATGGTGTTCCACGCATCTAGCTGCATGCGAGCAGATGCTCTGCGATGCCGCATGGCACCTGGCTGGCACCTGGTGCCCACCGGCTGCATGAGCGCATGTCTAGCCTTTCCTGGGGACCAGCAATATGATGTGGCGCATAGTTGGTGGGCATTGTCAATGATATGCCATGGCTGTTGGCATGTGTCTGTTGCTTGTGATGTCGCGCTCAAGAGGCATGTGCGGTGCAACCTGCAAATATCACGTTCTTGGCGGCTGAATACTGTCCATTGCGTCAAGCATCAGCATTTGCTGCTGGCAGCACCAGTAGCAGCAGCGCAGAAGCCTGGGCTGCAACGCACTGCGTATGGCATACAGCGCGCTGAAAAATGTCTGGTGGTCATGACCGTGATGATCACGTCACTCGCAAGGCATGCTTGCAGCAAACTGCCGCATCTGCTATGTTGCAGGATGTGTGTTACAATCGTCACTTGTAACACTTATGCAAGCAGATGTTACCACAACCAGGCGGTCATCATCATCATCATTGAATTACCAGATCAAGCCATAGCATCAACCAGGCGGTGTCACAAGTTGAAGCCTATCACAAAACAGACTGCAGACTGAACCCTAGAGGCAATTTGATATGAACGTTGCTTGTCATTTAAATACGTTTAAACATATTTCGAGTGCATTACTGATATTGAAGTTGTGTTCCCGACGCCTTTAAGCGAGTCGCACTTCTCCACAAAGCGCAGCAATGGTCCTGCAAGTCTGAACACGCGATTAACCCAAAATGCACAGTAACCACATGTGTAATGGATGATAAACTGATGTGTTTGTGCAAAAATGCACACCTACTGGAAAAATGCAACTTGCGTCAAAAAGTGTAATTCTGATGAGAAAATGCAAGCCATGCCAAACTGTGTATCGGATCCATGTAGGTGCAACAAGGTAAAGCATGCACCTGTACACAAACTACATTACTTAGAACAATACATAGATTGGCTGAGCAGGGAACCAAGCAAGGGAAACGTTTCCCCTCTCAAGGTGCACAGCTTAGACCATAGGCATGTCATGTAGGGGGGTCAAGCAAGGGAAACGTTTAGCTTCTCTGTACATTCTCAAAGTGCACAGCTTAGACCATAGGCTGGTCATGTAAGGGGGTCAAGCAAGGGAGACGTTTCCCCTCTCAAAAATGCACAGCTTAGACCATAGGCTGGTCATGTAAGGGGGTCAAGCAAGGGAAACGTTTCCCCTCTCAAAAGTTCACAGCTTAGACCATAGGCTGGCCATGTAGGGGGATCAAGCAAGGGAAACATTTCCCCTCTCAAAAGTGCACAGCTTAGACCATAGGCTGGCCATGTAGGGGGGTCGAGCAAGGGAAATGTTTCCCCTCTCAAAAGTGCACAGCTTTAAAAAGTGTGTGCCCCTGAGCTGGCAATCAGCAGCACACCATAAATAACAAACCCTTTTAACATACCATATACAGAGGCTTGACCCCTGACAGTTTGCAACAACACCTGCATGCAACAATTACACCCAAAAAGTGATCCAATGTCAACTGGAGCTGCACGGACGAGCCAACATCAGAACGCACAGTTGTGCCCACCAAAGCACTTGCTGCCTCGTTACCGCTGATTTGCTGCAGGTAAGCAACATTGAGTGATGCATGCACAACTAGCAGCAAACATCAGTGTGTGGACTGCTATGAACCATGCAACATGGCACAGTGACGCAGTGCAAATAGCACGAAAAGAACACGTTGGGGCCATAAGCAGCAAATCGACTCTGGCAGCCTGTCACAGTGGCAGCCAAGCCACCAACAAAGCACATCCTTTTGCTGTTGTTGAGTAGCTACAAAAGTGCCAGCATCCATGCAGTAACTTCATGCACACACGTACCAAGTGCAAAGTGGCTGCATCATCTTGCCCACAGCGATGCAATGCACGCCACAACGTTGCTGAATGGTGCACCGTCTATCACAACATTGCCATGTGTTGCTGAATGCCACATGCAGGACCAGTATGGACGACTCAGAGGCCGTGGGGGACGCCATTCATCCTGACACAGCATGCCTGGCATTTGGCGAACAGAGCAGCCCAGAAACCATGCTGATATGTAACAGCTGCAGCCAGGGATTCCACCTGGGCTGCTTTGGGCTTACAACCATCCCTGAAGATGAGGAATGGCAGTGTCAGGGGTGCGTTGAGCTGCAGCGCCTTGCAATGGGTCAGGTGGTAGTTTTGGAGATGCCGCAAAGCCTGTATGCTGAAGGGCAGGATCCCCACTTCACCCAGGGCATGTTCCAGGGGACCATCAAAGCGTTGGGGGAAGTGCTGCCGGGCATGCTGCGCAAGGTGCAGCTACAGGTCGAAGATGCACCACTGCCAGGCAGCCTAGCGTTCTACAGCAGCAGCACGCACAAGCGCCTCAAGTGCTTCCCCAGTACCACCAAGGAGCTTGCACAGCAGCTGTACCAGCGTACAGGGTCTGAGCTGTGCACAGGGACTGTGGCCAGCGGGCGCTTTGGCATGTTTGGTAGCTGCGCTGCAGCAGCCAACAAGGCCACTGAAGCCTGGCTTGTCGGCCCCACTGCAGAGCAGCGCGCTCTGCAGGCGCTTGCTGGCCCAGCAAAGCAGCTCTACCTGCTGAGCAGCAGTGGCAGCAAGGAGGGGCACAGGCCAGTCAGCACAGGGGCAGCAGCGCAGGTGTTGCAGCAACAGCAGCAGCCAGTTCCTCTGCAGACATCATCACCTCCAGCTCCACAACAACAGCAGCATTCAGGACAGCAGCATCTCATTCAGCACTCAGCAGGACTGTCCACAGAGCCAAACATGCCACCAAATCAGCCCCCGGCACCAGCAGCACCTGCCTACATGCCCTGGCCTCAGATTGGACCACGTGCAGAACCACATCAACTGCCCAGCCAGGCAGCCTGCCCCTCAGTCCCATGGCCATACATGGTACCCCCTGCACAACCATACGGGGTGCCCAACCACCCAGCAGCCCATCCTGCAGGAGCATCGCCCCTAGGATCCATCCCTGGGCACTGCACACCTGCTTGGCCAATGATGATGATGATGATGATGATGATGATGATGATGATGATGATGATGATGATGATGATGATGATGATGATGATGATGATGATGATGATGATGATGATGATGATGATGATGATGATGATGATGATGATGATGATGATGATGCCTTGGGGTGGCTGGCCAGCAGTTGCAGCTCCTGTGCCAGGCTGGGGGGTGCGGGGGGTCTACAGCTTTGCACCGCCGCCACTGCCAGGATGGCAGCCAGTGCAGCATGTGGGCCAGCAGGCACCAGCAGCGCAGAAGGCGGGAGGGTCACTTGCACCTGTGGCTCTTATGACAGCAGGACCAGGCAGCGGCAACGCCAAGCGGCAGCGCAAGCAGGTCACCAAAAAGGCCAAGCAGCATGTGCTTGTTGAGGCAGCTGATGGGGAGATGAGGATGATGATGCTTGCTGCAGCAGCAATGATGACTAGGTGGCTGAGCAAGTGCCTGCTGCCGCTGGTGGTGGATCACAACAAATAGCCAAGATTGTGTACAAGGTAGGGTGTTGTTCTCTTTTTGATGCCAACACAATGTGTGAAATGTTGTGTAGAAACTTGAACATCAGCACTCCTATGGGCATTGAGGGTAGGAGTGCCTAAACTTACTGAGGGCAGCGGGTGTTCCATACACATGTGCTGCATACCTACAGCCCATAAGCGGCATCCCATGCTAGCACTAACACCGGATGGCAGTGGTCTCACCTGCTCACCACATGCATACATCGGCACCGCAGTACGGGCTGTCCCATGATGTGTCGGCCTGCATCGGTTGGGACTCGTAGTTATACAATACAATACAATACACCTTCAGGACTGAAACCTGCCTCAGGCACTAGCCCAGTGAGCCGATACTCCGCTCATGAGGGTCTTTGGTAGTAATTGTACCCAGTCTTTCCTTCGTTGGTTGGGCGATTGAAACCACCCGCGCAAGTCCGTCAATTCCAGTTGCCTTTTATGCCCAGCCACGGGCGGTTGGACCGGGATTTGAACCCGGGTCTCCAGCATACAATGCCGGTGTTCTACCACTACACTACCCAACCGCCGTTATACACCGTTATACATACTATAAATTGAATGGATAGAAAGTGAGGAGGTGAGGTGAGGAGGGTAAGAAGTTCGTTTGCCATCCATGAGGCGGGGTTCGATTCCTGGTCGGGGTCGAACTTTCTGGCGGCTGAGGTCAACGCAGACCTGAGATACTTGGCGGCGGTAGTAGTGCGACGTAGGCGCTGAAAAGCGCGTCGCGGAGGTGACAGACTGGCTCCGTGTTCGCGGCCCTCACCGGGGGGGTATGGTGTGCTTGGTAGAGGGCTGTTGGCTTTTTCGGCCCCAGTCGACAGCACCCCCCAAAGTAGCGGGGGGACCCACCACCACATGCACATTAACCGCAGTACGGGCTGTCCGGTTGGGACTGGTAGTTATACATACTATAAATTGAATGGATAGAAAGTGAGGAGGTGAGGGGGGGAGGTGAGAGGGGTAGAGGGGTGAGAGGGCTGTTGAAAACCTTTCAGCCCTAGTCGACATCACCCCAAAGAAATTCAGCTGGGGGGGCCCCTCTCACCCGCTCACCACATGCATACATTGGCACCGCAGTACGGGCTGTCCCATGATGTGTCGGCCTGCATCGGTTGGGACTGGTAGTTATATATACTATAAATTGAATGGATAGAAAGTGAGGAGGTGAGGGGGGGGGAGGTGAGAGGGGTAGAGGGGTGAGAGGGCTGTTGAAAACCTTTCAGCCCCAGTCGACATCACCCCAAAGAAATTTAGTTGGGGGGGACCCCTCTACCTGCTCTCCACGGAACCGCAGTACGGGCTGTCCCATGATGTGTCGGCCTGCATCGGTTGGGACTGGTAGTTATACATACTATAAATTGAATGGATAGAAAGTGAGGAGGTGAGGGGTTGTAACGGGACCTCCAAAAGACGATGTCTACCCACTAGGATTTCGCTATATGAACGGCTGCTGCACGGCCGTTACATCCCTCCCCACCCCAAAGGAGGATAGGCCACCGCGCGATGCGCCTAGGGTGAGGTTCGAACTCGTGCCTGGGCCGAACCAGGATTGTGAGCCGGATAGCTTCACGAGTAAGCTACGCTCCACGAGGGCTGTACAAAGGCTGTCTCAGCTACCATCTGTAACGGGACCTCCAAAAGACGATGTCTACCCACTAGGATTTCGCTATATGAACGGCTGCTGCACGGCCGTTACAGGGGGGTGGAGGTGAGAGGGAGTTGCAAGATTGTTTAGCTGCAGGCATCGCCCCACCTACTGTAGATGATGGTAGCTTGGCTTGGGTTAAGAGTAGGTTGTGTGCTGGGCTTGGATGGAGGTTAAGCAGTGGTAGTGTGGTGGTGCTAGCAAAGCTGACAGTCAAGGCGGCCACAAGGTTGCAATCTCTGCCTGCGCATGATGTTATCAGTGCTAGACATGCTGAGTTCACCTTGAAAGTGTTGAGTCTTGATGGTCAGCTGCCAGGTGGACCCCCTCCAGGGGGTACCCCAGCCGTTTGTGCTGTGTTGAAAAGGTGGTGGAAGCTGAAAGTGCCAAACACCTACAAGGAGACAGCATGGCGCCTAGCTCTGAATGCTTTCCCCACAGCGGCCCGCATGCAGTTGCCTTCGGCTGCATGTGTTGCGTGTGGTGCAGCAGTGCCAGATGCAGGCCATCACTTTTGGCAGTGTACAGTAGCAGTTGCAATCCGTTCTGAAGTTGAGCATCAACTGGTGGCTGCAGGCATGCCCCCCAATGGTGGGCGTGTTGCGTGTTCTGCAGTGTGGCTGGGGTGTTTGCCTCATGTACGGATGCATAGGTTTGTGTGGGATATGGTGTGCTTGGCTGCCATTCATGCTATGAATATTGGACGTTGTGCAGCGTGGTCTGTGTCTAGAGGTGTGCCTGCAGCTGATGTAGTTACTACAGTGGCTGTTAAAGCAGCCAAGGCAGCCTTTTGGAGTGCATTGGCTGAATTTGCGGCTACAGCACAAGTGCCTAGTTTGGCCAGAACAGCTGA